>JAPYZC010006405.1:0-13711 GCA_030522665.1 Ichneumoninae sp. A BG-2022a | reverse complement strand
TATTTATATATATATATATATATATATATATATATATATATATATATATATATATATATATATATATATATAATTATCTCTGCCCCTTTTGTGAACTAAATTAAGGGTAAATCGCGATAAGCTCTTCCCTCGTCTTTCCCGGAAAATAATTACCTCGGAGGCATCGAGAACTGTTTTTTTATTTGCCACCGTCAAAGAGCGCCTCCCCCGCGAGATAATAATCTCCTCGGCATTATAATCGACTCTTCAAAGTCAAAGTAGTTTCGCCTCTGACCTCCGCCCCGGTCCCGCTCGAACGGATGGATAAAATCAAGACATTCATTACCTTTTTGCCCCTCACACCTCCCGCCTCGGTTATCTCTTCATCTCGACTGTAATTACGAATTTAGAGTACTCGGCCGGAAGGGGTTGGGCGACGCCGTTGGAACGCGAAAATCATTTATTACAACTGAGCATCAGCTCGAATTAGCGCCTTATCAGATCGTCGGTTAAAGTTGGGAGTTGCATTTTTAGTGAGTAAACATTTTTCGCTTCATCGCGGATTTTACCCTCCCGAAATTTTTTACTTATTTTTTTATCCCTTTCTTTTTATCTTTCTTTTTTTGCTTCAATCCTCGCTCGCGATTTCTGTCGCTAATAAATGAACGCTCGCTCATTTATTACAACTGAATTGACGCCTTATCAGACCGTCGGTGAAAGTTTCAAGTTTCATTTTTAGCAAATAACATTTCTTTCGTTTCATCCCTCGAATTTCTCCGTCCGGAAATTTTATACTTGTAACTTTTTGCCCCTTTCTCTTCCTCTTTTTTTCAATTTTTGCTCGCCATTTCTGTCCCTAATAAATGAACGTCCGTTCATTTATTACAACTAAATTGGCACCTTATTAGACCGTCGGTGAAAGTTTAAAGTTTCATTTTTAGCGAATAACATTTTTTTCGTTTTATTCCTTGAATTTCTCCGTCTGGAAATTTTATACTTATAATTTTTTACCCGTTTATGTTCCTCCTTTTTTCAATTTTTGCTCGTGATTTCTATCCCTGGAGCGTTCATTTATTACAACTGAATTAAAGCCTTATCAAATCTCGTCGGTTAATATTGGGAGTTGCATTTTTAGTGAGTAAACATTTTTCGCTTCATCTCGAATTTCTCCCTCCCGAAATTTGTTACTTATAATTTTTTTATCCCTTTCTTTTTTTGCTTCAATCCTCGCTCGTGATTTCTGTCCCTAATAAATGAACGTTCGTTCATTTATTGCAACTGAATTAGCGCCTTATCAGACCATCGGTGAAAATTTAAGGTTTCATTTTTAACGAATAACATTTTTTTTTCGTTTTGCCCTTCAAATTTCTCCGTCCGGAAATGTTATACTTATAATTTTTTACTCCTTTCTCTTCCTCTTTTTCCAATTTTTGCTCATGATTTCTGTCCTTAGGTCGTTCATTTATTACAACTGAATTAGAGTCTTATCACATCTCGTCGGTTAATGTTGGGGTTTGCATTTTTAGTGAGTAAACATTTTTTCGCTTCATTTCGAATTTCTCCGTCTGGAATTTTTTTATCTTTCTTTTGTTGCTTCAATCTTTGTCTCCCTATTTCTGTCCCTGGGCCGTTTATTTATTACAACTGAATCAGCGTCTTACCGGACCGTCGGTGAAAGTAGAGAGTTGCATTTTTAGTGAATAAATTTTTTTTTCGCTTCATTTCTCGAATTTTTCCCTCCGAACATGTTCTGCTTATAATTTCCTTAACCCTTTCTTTTTCTCTCATTTAAAAAAAATCTTCGCTCGTACTTTAAGTCACTGGACCGTTCTATTTGGTTTCTTCCCTTTTTCCCCCTCCGACCTTTTCTCGTTAATAATCGTAAGACGAGAAAGACGAGCCGGCGGATGAATATATAACGAGTATAAATCGCCGCAACTTTCCCGAGGCTGCTGAAGGGCTCGAGAGCAATGCAAAAAAAAAATAAAATAATAATACAAAAATTAAAAGAATTAAAAAAATTGAGAAGTCGAAAATACAGAAAAAAGCTGGTTTATCAATGCCGCATATTCCTGCTCTGTTTTCTCGCATTCCCTCCGCCCCTTCTCTCATCCTCCCCCCTCCCCCTCCCCCTCCGTCATACACCGTTCCCTCTCGTCTCTATCTTCTGGTAATTAAAATGCTTCTCTCACGCTAATTAGGCCGAGTTTCAACGGATTTCGATTAAGCACGAACTGGATGGGCGAGGAAGCCCGCAGGGGCTGTGCCGGGCTTCGCGATGAAAATTAAAGCCCATCCGGGGGTAACGCGGTAGTGAATATTCCCCCCCCCCCCTCCCACCCCGCGAGCCGCTCCTGCTGCACTATATCTTCGTTCCCGAACTCGGCAACAACAGACCGAAAAAACAACGATGAAATGTACATGCACAGATTCGCGAAAATGACGTAATTTTTTTTTTTGGCTTCAAATTCATATTTTTTGTTGTTGTATTCCAACAGTTGAATTCGGAGAAAAAAAAGAATCGTAACACGATATCGTAAAATTTATCGTGAAACTTCTTCAAACACATTTTTCTCACAACGCATAATAATAATAATAATAATAATAATAATAATAATAATAATAATAATAATAATAATAATAATAATAATAATAATAATAATAATAATAATAATAATAATAATAATAATAATAATAATAATAATAATAATAATAATAATAATAATAACAATACCAATAATGTCAAAGTGCCCGAAAAGCCGACAACATGACCGATCGCCGCAAGACCCTCGGGTAAGAAAAAGACTGTCGTAAAGCTCAGCGAGAATGGCCTTGCAATCTTACAGTAAAATAAAAAATTTGTTAATCAACATTTTTGTAAATTTTTTTGTAAATTTCAGGAAAAAGATTTGTAATTTAAATATCTGGTATTTCAATTTTCCGAAAAACTTACAATAACCTAAGTACAATATACGTAGCTACAAAATACCTACCTATAATGACCTAACTGATACCAAGTAACGTAAGCAAATTTCAAGTTTCAGTAAATTAAATTTCAATAATAAATAACACTAATACCAATAATGTCAAAGTCCCCAAAAAGCCGATAAAGTGACCGATCGCCGCAAGACCCTCGGGTAAGAAAAAGGCTGTCGTACAGCTCAGCGAGAATGGCCTTGCAATCTTACAGTAAAATAAAAAATTAGTTAATCAACATTAATATCTGGTATTTCAATTTTCCGAAAAACTTACAATAACCTAAGTACAATATACGTAGCTACAACATACCTACCTATAATGACCTAACTGATACCAAGTAACGTAAGCAAATTTCAAGTTTCAGTAAACTAAATTTCCCATTCATTTTAACACTGAATAATAATAATAACACTAATACCAATAATGTCAAAGTCCCCAAAAAGCCGATAAAGTGACCGATCGCCGCAAGACCCTCGGGTAAGAAAAAGGCTGTCGTATAGCTCAGCGAGAATGGTAGGGTTGATAATCCCTGACTGAGATTTCGTCTGGTTGGTTCGTGTGTGCCTAGCTGGTAATTTCTACTGATTTACGGGCTGACTCAGCACCGAGTTTCTATCGGGCCGGCTCTTCCGACAAGCCCCCCCCCCCCTCGCCCTTCTGCTCCTCAACTGTTGCCAGCGGGTCGCGTCTGACCACTCCACGATGTAACTACTCACTGGCATGAGCCACCCGTAGCAGGAGCGTAGTAACAAGGAGCCTGTGCTCTGACCGTAAGCCTCGTTCGGCCGCTGCTCCAAGGCATAACGCTAATGCGACGCCTGACCCTATCGTCCTCTCTCCACTTACGCCTGCCCGAGCGCATACCGTCTTTGACCACTGTCCACGAGTGGAACGTGCGGCGTACGAGCGGACTGCCGTACAGCGGCTGTTACTATAATACGACGGTGAACGGACCCGTCCGTCAACCGTGGGGCGAAGCCCCGTGCGCCTGACAATTTCCTCCAATTTGCCGAGCCGGGGAAGAACAGATTGATTTATCTCCGTTTCGACCGTCGGAGCAAGAACATTTTTTTTTTTGTCCAAGGATCGGCGTCGAATGTTTTGATTTCTTTTTTTTTTTTTGACTCACGTATTTAATTCTAAATCTAGGCGAAATTTGTGGTTGAAGGCCTTGATCAAGAGGGACGTCCGGTGAAAGTGTTTCCCCGCCTGGATAACAGATAGAGAAAAAGATTTGTAAGTTTTTGTTTTTTGGTTTTTTTTTGTGGGTGCTTTTTCGAGTTCGAAGCTTTTTGGGGATGCATTTTTTCGATGGGATTTTTCGCCTCGGGCGATATTTTTTTTGTTGGGTAGAATTGGGCAATTTTTTTCGTTTTTAAGCTTCCAAAAGTCGTTCCACACCCGCGAATTACGTATAATCTTTTTTTTTTTTTTTATCTGATAAGTTTTTTTTGGGTACGCATGCACGTAAAATTCCGCTGACCGTTCCTGTGAAGTGTGTGCAGGATTAGTTTACGATACTAGTACGATAATACGATTTTCTGACGAGTGTGACTTCATGCACTAATACGAGTTCAGATAAAGTTTTTAGCACGAGTGTCGTACCAAATTTTTATTCGCAAGGTGTGCAAATGGGTTTTTGTGCAGGCGAAGCGTGCGTAAAACTGACATTTTCGCACGGAGTGTTATAAAGGCACTTTTTCGCATCGCGGGCGGGAAGAATACTGCGCATGCGTACAAACCCAATATGGTATTTTTTACCGCACTAGTGCGGTAAAGTGCCTTTCTGCGCACACTTTCCAAAAACTAAAGGCGTAATTTTCGTGAAGTTTTGGGGAAAAATTGTGTGAATGGCATGGGCGGAGAAAAGGGAGTTTTGACTCCTGTGAATTTTCACATTCGACAAAAACTCCTTTTTTACGCCCTTGTCATACAAATAACTATTGAATTGTTTTCTTTTTTCTGTTAAACGAAGGTGTTTTCGAGTTCGAAGATTTTTAGGCAAGCGTTTATTCGATAGGAATTTTTCTATTTGGGCGATAAATCTTTTTTTGGCAAAATTGGTAAATTCTTTCATTTTTGAATCTTCGAAAATTCGTTCCACACCCTCGAATCACGTAGAATTCAATAAAATTTTTTTAGGTATCTCAAAAATCTTGCTTACTCTCGATCTTCCTCGTGAATTTTGAAATCCTCCATCGCCGTAGCCGCTTCTCTGGGGAAACTAGGAGGATTAACATTTATATTTTACCAATAGAATCGTTTTATTTTAACATGAGAGCTTACGTAATAAAAAATAGCTCAGTGCTGAAAAGGGCGAGCAAAAGAAAAAAACCAAAATGTTTCAACGACATCCCGGTCGTTTATGAAAGTCTTTCGAAATAACGCGAATTTAAAGAGAAAGAAGATTGGAGGGTTTGAAAAAATAAAACAAAAAATAAAATGAGCGTCTGATCGAAAAACGATATTTTTAAAAACTTTTTTCGTTTTTTGGGAAGAAAATTTATAAGGATCGAGGAAAGATAGCCTTGCGGATCGGTTCAGGGGCGAATCCCCCAGAGCTAGAGTAATACACGGAGTGAGCATCGAGGACGCGTATATATAGGTATAGTTTAAGTTGGACCTGATCGATTTACCTTTGGGAAGCCGGCCTCTCTCGTGGATATCCCCATTTTCTCGTGATGTCGCAACTGCACAGGATATATTATCTGGTAGTAATGACTACCGATGTTTCGTACTAGCTCTTGGTTCTGTCGATACTCTCGTAGCAGTCTTTCGACCTCACCTGCGAGAACAAAAAAAAAATTATTTATTTACAATCGCTAAAACAAAACAAAAATACAATCAAGACATTTTTGTAAAAAAAAAAAAATACAATTTTTTTCGCTGTGTCTGCTGCGACATAAATACCGTACATATTTTGACAGTTTTTGGAAATCGTTTGTAAAAAGGTAAATGATATTTTAACTTCATTTAACGAAATAAAAATAAAGGAATTAAATAAACGGAGAAAAAATAATAATTCTCTTGGTTCTGTCGTTACTCTCATAGCAGTATTTCGACCTCACCTGCGAAAACAAAAAAAATTGTTTATTTATAATGGCTAAAACAAAAAAATACGACAAAGAAATTTTTGTGAAGAAAATACAATTTTTTCCGCTGTGTCTGCTGCGACATAAATTCCGTACATATTTTGACAGATTTTGGAAATCTCTTGTAAAAAGATAAATTATCTTTTGACTTTATTTACCGAAATGAAAATAAAGGAATTAAATAATCGGAGAAATTAATTCTCTTGGTTCTGTCGATAATCTCAATAAATAAACAAACTTTAATAAAAAAAAAAATAATCTCTGTATCCATCCGTCAAAATCAACAATTCTTTCGCGGTCTCAGCTATGTCATAAATTCTCTACAAATTCTGACCGATTTTCCAAATTGCTTGTAAAACCATAAATTACTTCTTAACTTTATGTGCCAAAAAAAAAAAAAAAAAAATCATAATAATAATCGGACAAATGACGGTTTCGAAAAAAAAAGTAACGTTTCACCTCAATTTTCGTTCCCTGACCTACGCTTTTCAAAATGTCATCTGTTCATCTCAAATAAACCCAAGAAAAAGAACAAAAAAAAACAAAAATCTCCCACGAATCTCATCTCCATGAAAACTGTTTTCCCAATTTCCCAAACGCGTTTTCTTCGTCCCAAAATGCGCAGCAAAAAAAAAAATCAAAAATAAAAGAAAGTAAAAAAAAAAAACGATCTATAGAATACGTAACGAGTTTGCGTAACGCAATAAAAGTGTATTCCGCAAAGCACTTCGGGAGAGCGCGCTGCGCAGTGTATTACGTGTGGCTGCACTTTATACGTAACCGGACACTTAGTATGCGCATATTACTTGGTTGCAGCATCCAACGCGACCTATCGCCCGAGGCTACGTTTCTGCATTCCCTGTAAACCCAAATGGCCTCTCTCGCTCCCTCCACTTTCGTCTTTTCAAAACCCACCCGTTTTTCTCCGTCTTCCTCTGTCCCCCCCCCCCCCCGCCGCTTCGCCCGTCTCTCCATTCGAGAGAAAGTCCATTCACCGGTGCACACCCTCTCGGCTCTTCGACCGCCCCCCCCCCTCCCCGCCCCCTCCCCACGGACACACACATAAATATACAACGACTGTAAACATATGCGTGAACATGGGAATCCCCGCCTCTTCTCTCGGCTATATTTATGTGCGAAAACCTCACTGTGGCATAAATCCTCGCGGTTCCTTTTCTCAAATACTCCCCCCACCCCCCAACCCCTCCCCCACCCTCCCCGCGGCTCGGACGACCGACCCAACCAACCCACTCGACGTTTCTTCCCGACGGAGAAAGGAAGATAAGTAGGTCGTTTCGTAACCGCTCCAAACGCTCCGAGAAGAATCGCAACGAAGGTGTACTATTTCCCATTCGAGAGAATTCACTCGCGAGTCGGGTGGAGGGAAAAAAAATGCAGAAAGGCGAAAGATCGATTAATCGTTTTATTTGTGGATTTTGGTTTTAATTTGCAGAACCGGGGTCAAGGTTTTTTTTTAATCATTGTTTTAATGGTTGGCACTCAGTTTTTTGAGGAAAATGCCTATTAAAATCGTCCTCGATGGCGATGTATTTAACTGTTGAAAATATTTTGGGTTTTACTGCTTATATTTATTTATAATTAGTTTGCATAATTAGTTCACTCGCGAGGCGGGAGGAAGAGAAAAAAATGCAGAAAGGAGAAAGATCGATTATTGTTTTATTTTTTGAATTTTGTTCTTAATTTGTAGAATCGGGGTCAAGATTTTTTTTTATTATTGTTTCGTTGTTTGGCACTCAGTTTTTTTTAGGAAAGTGCCTATTAAAATCGTCCTCGATGGCAACGTATTAAACTATTGAAAATATTTTGGTTTTAACTGCTTATATTTATTTATAATTAGTTTGCATTTTTATATATACTGTTAAGGTGAAGTGAAAGTCACGTGACGGAGCGGGGAGTGTGAGGGAGATTGTATTTCACTTCACCTTAATCATGCATGTTTAAATAAGAAAATTGGAGCTACGCAGTTATGTTTGTTTTCCGATATTATTTTGAAATTCATTTTTATTTGCGCTGTCGGGTCGCAGCGACCCAGGTTGATTTTGGAATAGGCGTTTGTTGACCATCGCGGGGAATGGAAAGTACTTGGTACGTCCATCCAATTTGAGAAAAATAAATAAAATAAAAATATAAATCGTCATGTGAAAGAAGCGAAAAAGGAAAAAAGAATTATCGTTTTTTTTTAATTCTTTTTTGGAATTAACTTTTTTAACGCGTTTGATGCGGAATGAGAATGCAAGGTACTTCGGACAGTTCGAAATACGCGTCGGTACAGGTGAGAAAAAAAATAAATAAATAAACATAAAACGTAATGTTAAAAAAAATATATAAACTCGGGTCAACGACCGGACATCATGACGAGGAACGTCAATATTCCCGCGCAAAACTTTCTTTTGTAAATAAATAATTAATCTTTATCCCATCGTTAAAACTTTCATTTTTTGCTCTCTTCCCCGTTCCCCGATAAAAGAATTAAAAGTAAAATCCGTCGAAGCCTGAAAAATGAACGTCACTCGCTTTTCCTAATAATGTAAACGACGTCGTCTATTTAATGCCGGCGGGCTATTCATGGACATTGAAGGATCGGATAGTGTCGTAGGGTGAGTTGACAGTAATCGATTCTCGATTGGACAGTGAGACAGGGATGAAGGGATGAGAAGCCAGATTATATATATATACATATATATATATATATATGTATATATGTATATATACATAATATATAGAGAAGGTAGGTTTGCTGAGTTTGCCGGACGAGAAGAGCAAGGGATTGAGCGAGCAGAAACGGAGCATCAACTAGGCACATATTAGGCAGAAGCTTCCGAAGGGTGGAGGGGAGGGGGTGGTGTTTGGTCCCTGAAGACAGTTTCGGATGGAGAGGAAGAGGAGAATCTCAAGCGTCAGGAAAGCCCCACCGGAGTTTGGATATCATCGAGCTGCCACATTAATCATCCCGAGAACGTCTTCTCTTGTCTCCCGTGGATGTTTGCCTTGCGCACGAGCTCTGCAAATGCACCCCTACCAAGAGCGAAGACGAATATCCTTTCAATTGTAGATACAAGAAATAAAAAAAACATTTAGAAAAATGATGAAAAAATGAAACGTAGATGGGAATAATTTTTACGCGAGGGAAGGAAGAGATGTAGGGGAGGAAAAATGAGCAAAGCTTGTGTTGCAAATGCAGTCCCACCAAGATCTAAGACTAATATGCTTTGGAATCGAATTTTAAGACGTTAGTTTGAATTTAAGATCGCTCTTGGAATCGAATTTTAGACTGAAGTGTGTTCCGAACTTCAGTGCGTGATTCAGATCGAACATCAATTCGAACTTGATTTCGTGCTTGAGTTTGATTTAAGTTCGAACTTAAATCTGCACTCAAAGTCGACTGTAGTTCGAGTTCGATTTTATGTGCGATTTTAAGTTCAATTTTAGATTTGATTTTAAGTTCAATTTTAGATTTGATTTTAAGTCCAATTTTAGATTTGATTTTAAGTTCAATTTTAAGTTCGATTTTAAGTTCGATCTTAAGTTCGCTCTTAAGTTTCATCTTAAGTTTAAACAAAAGTCTTAAAATTTGACCCGTTGAATTGTAAATATAAAAAGTAAAAAAATGTTGAAAAACTAAAACGTAGACGAGAATAATTTTTACACGAGGAAAAGAGGAGAGGTAACGGAGGAAAATCGAGCAAAGTTCAAAGTTGAAAGAATGATGAGTTCGGAGGCGAGAGAAATATGGTTGTGTCGGTCTGGCGAGTTCAGGGAATGTAAATTTCGAAGTACCGAGATGAAAAACAATATTGCGGCAAGCTCGAAGAACGAAGATGAAATTTCGGTTCCGTTGTTTTGATGGGTGGAAGAAGAAGAAAAAGGAAGAAGCGGCGAGGGGCAAGCGACGCGTCCGGAGTAAGACATGATTGATCATCGAAAAAGAAACGTAATGCCGTGACCCGAAAAATAATGGTACGGAACGCGATGCAGGACAGGAGTGTATATCGAGTGGAAATCGGTCGAATATGATCGACGAGAAAGAGCGATTGGGTTTGCTACAGTAAAATATCTCAAGATTGTCAATTTCATTATTTTTCTTGTTATTTTTCAGAATCTTGTTATTTTTCAAAATTACGTTCTGCCCCGTTTTTCAATTCGGTACGAATCATTTCTGTCATAATAAAATTAATATACTATATTACACGGTCATAAAAGTATTTAACTTTAAAAGACATTTCCCGTACATAAACGTCCACAATTTTTTCATGTTCAATTTTATTTTGTTTTATGCCATTTTTACGATTTTTTTAGTTACCATATAATTCTATTGAGGATTTGGGTCCAACTCCTCAATACAATTTTATTTTATTTTATGCCACTTTGACACTTTTTTCGAAAAAAAAAATATCGTTTGTTAGCAATCAATTTTTACAATAAATTATAAATTATAAATTAATCGCCAAAAAATTTGAGCCTTAATGAACATAAGAATGGACTCACGAATATAAGGAAGGAGACGTTTTGGCATTCGACGGGGCCATCTCGTCGTCCTCGCAACCCTTCCGTCGCTCCTTCGCCGAGGCGATAAAACAAAGGCCGGATGTTTTCCTCGGGGGCGTAACTCGCCCGAGCGAGAGGCGAACCAAGAACGAGGAGGTACCAAGTAAAAACAAAAAATAAAAAAAATAATAAAAATAAAAATAAGGTAGTGGAACAGAGAAGCAGGAAGGCCAGGCCGGGGCGTCCGCGGAGCAGCACGAATTTATATGGAGTCAGGCCAAACGCCCGGAATACGAATTCGAGGTTGGATCTAGCACGACGTGGTGCGAACAAGGAAACGGGTTGGCCGATATATACCTATTCGGGTACATAGATATAGACAAGATAACCCGGGATGTTGAAGGTGAAAAAGAGAGATACTCTAAGACAACTATCTCAAGGAATCCGGACCGGGCTCCGATATATATATATATATATATATACATGTATGGCTTTTATACACTTCATACTATAAATATAAAGCATGAGGTACGAAGCGTGAGGGATAATAAAAGTAATATAGCGCGGCAGGCCCTACGGGGTTGTAAAACATAGATGAGGGGGCGTGACCACGAAGCATGTACGAGGGTGTAAAACGGAGCAAAACATAAAACAATGACGGTGAGGGCGATGGGATTCCGCTACTTGTTTAGTGTTTTTTTTGTTTCATGTAGAGGTGAAAAGGAAAAGGCATCACAATATTTATTTCCGGGTTACCTTTTTTATCACGCGTAAGAGAATTGTTTTTCTGCCTTTAAGTTTGTTTTTAGGGATCCGCCGAATAGTTCAATGATTGGGAGAAAAAGAAACAATTAAATAAATAAAACGGAATAATACATAAAACAATTACGTGAGGGCGATAGAATTCCGCTACTTGTTTAGTGTGTTTTTGTTTTTTTTTTTCATGTTGAGGTGAAAAGGAAATGGCTGCACCATATTTATATTCGGGTTACCTTTTTTATCACGCGTATTAGAATTGTTTTTCTGCTTTTAAGATTGTTTTTCGGGTTTCGCCGAATAGTTCAATGATTGAGAGAAAAAGAAACAATTAATGTGTAAAACGGAACAAAAAATAAAACAATGCAGGCGAAGATGATGGGATTAAACAACTTGTTCAGTGTGCTTTTTTTCATGTAGAGGTGAAAAGGAAATGGCATTACCATATTTATATCCGCGTTACCTTTTTTTTTATCACGCGTAAGAGAATTGTTTTTCTGCCTTTAAGTTTGTTTTTCAGGTTTCGCCGAACAGTTCAATGATTGGGAGAAAAAGAAACAATTAATGTGTAAAACAGAACAGAAAATAAAACAATGCAGGCGAAGACGATGGGATTAAACAACTTGTTCAGTGTGCTTTTTTCATCTAGAGGGGAAAGGAAATGGCATTACCATATTTATATCCGCGTTACCTTTTTTTCATCACGCGTAAGAGAATTGTTTTTCTGCGTTTAAGTTTGTTTTTCGGGATTCGCCGAATAGTTCAATGATTGGGAGAAAAAGAAAGAATTAAATAAACAAAACGGAACAAAACATAAAACAATGCAGGGGGCGATAGAATTCCACTATTTGTTTAGGGTATTTTTGTTTTTTTTTTTGTTTCATGTAGAGGTGAACACGAAATGGCATCATAATATTTATTTCCGGGTTACCTTTTTTTCGTTACACGTGAAGAGTAAAAAAAAGTTTGTACTTTTTTACAACAGCTTATTGTCAACAAACGTCCACAATTTTTTATATGTTAATTTTCCGCTCGCAGCATACGGCTCTAGTTTTGTGCACAAAAGGACAAACCAATTTTTTTAATGACACGGGATATAAAAGGCTGGTTTTGTATGTTCAAACCCGAACAAAAACGAGCTCGTCACTTATTAAGCAATATTATTTTTACGAAATTATTTTTTCACTGTCTACGAGAATTTTTTCTCCTCCACATCGGTTATTCTGCATTTATACCCGAACAGTTTAACGACTACGTGAAAAAATATTATAATTCGTTCGTCAATAACGTAATTAATTTGCTCAATCAAGTACGCCCAGAAATTTTCGTTTTTTTTCTCCGGCCACCGTTTATTTGGTTTAAGTAAAATATTCATTTGATTTAAATAAACATTTATTTCATTTAAGTATCTATTTACGTAATATAAATAACTATTTACTTTATTGAAATAAATATTCATTTGATTTAAATAAATATTTATTTCATTTAAATCAAATAAATATTTTACTTACACCGAATAAACGCTGGCCATCGAATAAATTTTTTTTTCTGGGTGCAGTGACTTTCGCTATTTTCCCAAACAGTTATCTTCCCTTTCCGACGGTTCGCATCATAACATAAAAAATAAATTCCAACTTGCATGTAAACAATCAAACTAATCACAACAAAAAAGGTATCTGACTCAATACTAACCGACTGGAGTCTCTTCATTCCAAAAGGAATCATCTAAGGTATAGTCGGCTTCTGAAACACAAAAAAAAGAATTACAAGATAGTATTATCGATCTCGTCCGCAGTGTATACAAGGTCTATTGAATTCGTCTCCCTCCCCCGCGCCGTGCTTGCATGCGCTCTTATCACTCCCTTTACTCTCCTCTTTTTTCCTTCTTATTCTGCCTCCGCTTCTCGAAAGTAGCATTATACCTATAAGAAAGCAAGTGGGAGCAGCGGCAGCGCAAGAAGAAGCCTGAATTTCTTTCTCCGAATGGAGAAAAGCTTTCTTCTCCTTCTTCGTTCTGGTCCATCTGTCTAATTCTACATCCACTTCCTTTCTTCCCTTCTCTCTGCCCCTTTACCCCTTCCCCCCCCTCCCGCCCCCTCTCTCTTTCACTGTAATTGGCTCACTCCGGTAAAACTCGGCTAAACTCCTCGCAGCCACTCGTGTAGCCTCTTCGCCAACAGTAGCATCAACAGCACCGCCAGCCAGAATAGAGCACGGGGATAGAGTACAGGGCTTGCCATCTATCTCCCCCCTCCCGCCCCTGATGGGAGGAACGGAGTAGAAACTGCTTTCACGACTAGACAGTCTACTAGCCTGTCTTCTGACATATTAATAGATAAATATATATGTCTATATATGTGTATGTTCTATGCATAAAAATATTTTGAAGAATTATCCAA
>JAPYZC010006404.1:0-18591 GCA_030522665.1 Ichneumoninae sp. A BG-2022a | reverse complement strand
TGCTAATTTCGTTTTTACGTCATTATAGGGGAGAGCGGGGCAAAATGGGACAGTGGGGCAAAACGGGACAGCGGGGCTAAAACTCAATTTTCCAATAATTTTTGGCTGTCTCATTTTGTCCTAATGATACATCCGGATTTTCAACATCGTTTTGCTCCACTCACCATCACCGTCACCATCCAAACGTTATTGAAAAGTTACGTTTTGCCTCATTATCCCATTTTGCCCCGCTCTCCCCTAACGCCTCTATAAATAAGACATATAAATGAGATTACTGTGTAGCAGAACCTCGATAATCCGAACACGTCGGGACCGAATCTAGTTCGGATAATCGAAACGCACTTTCTTTTTACGGGATCATAACACATATATAAATAAGGCACATATATATGAAATAATAGTATGTATTAAAATTAAAAACTTATTTTTAACATATTTCACATATTTCGAAGTCTTATTTCAAGGATTCTGCGAAATACAGAATACGTCGATATTTTAATTTCCGAACGTTGGCATTCGCGCTTTTGAGCAGCGAGATTTCGAAGCCGCTTCAGTATGAACTACGTATGTAAGGCTACTCAAACGATTCGGTTTAGAAGTGAGTCTCCGATGCGCACTGTCCAACTCGGCTGGACTGGGTGAAATTTCAACACTATAATATTTCGCGCTAACATTCGGATAATCGAGGTTCTACTGTATGTTCTTTAAATATAATATCCCGATCGATTATAGACGACATTACCGATGGACGTAAAACATTTCTTTTTACAAAATTCTTCCTTATTTCGTGGATCGTAAAGATATATCGATGGCTATTTTTTTTTGTAGTATTAGAAAGTTAGGCACACATGCACTTGCGAGCGAGCGATTTCCGGGAATCTTTCGACGGAGGAGAAACGATGAAGAGACGTTAAGCCTCGGGGTGAACTCGACGGTCTGTGGTGGCGTTTCACCCTTGGCGAGTTCCACGATGGAAGATCGCGTCACGTGACGGAAGTGGCCGAGAGGGGGACGGGGAAGGGCCACTTGTTGCAACGTAACCAATAATGCATCGGCCACGCCGCCCCTGCCCTGTCCCGTACACGATTCGCGTGCACAGCTCGTTACAGAAACTCCACCCGACAGTCAGTGTTCCGAATCGTTGTGATTAAGTTCCAATAATTACATTCTACCGGGCGGTCGAGCGGATTGTCAAAGGATTTACATGTCGCTCCGCTGGTCGGTCGCACGAATTAATGGCAATCATTCGTCATGGGCGCCGGCAAGATTGACGGTGTCACAGGCAAAACCCGTGTTACTTTACCATCGTAAAGTAACAAATTTTGAAATACTGCTCAGCGAGTCCTCATAGAGAAAGCTGTTTTTCTTTTAATTGCAAAATGAAAAATATTTTTTATTTAAACAAAATACGTTTTTTAAACAAAATACTTTTTATTCAAACAGAATACTTTTTATTTAAATAAAATACTTTTTATTTAAATAAAATACTTTTTATTTAAATAAAATACTTTTTATTTAAATAAAATATGTTTATGCAGGCTTGCACGCTCTGCCTATTCACCGAAGCCGAAAACTTGTATCACCTCTTATCGTGTTGCCCAAATTATCATCCGTATAACATTTTCCACTGAATAGGTTGAACATTAATCTCAGTCTTGAGAATTTCACAGATTTATTCCCTTCAACAAAACGATCTTAATTCCCTTTTTTATTATTTGTCTAACAATTTTTAACTTCGGACTTTGTTGTTTTACGGACAAAATAAAAAAAAATTGTAAAAATCGTTAAAAAATCGTAATCAGTTATTTATAACTGATTACGAATTTTTATATTCTTTTCGGCATATTTCTTAATGGTGAACAAGTGTTTTCTTTTTTCTTTACTGTAATCTATTTTTATTTGCATTTCCATAATTTGTATTAATTTACAGTTCCACTTTTTGCGACGACGTCAAATCTGTATGCAATCGATTATTCAAACATTTGTTACGCGTCCCCCTGCATTATGAATCTTCTTATCCTGCATATGCATAACAAATATCTAATAAAATATTTTTTATATCGATAAGATATTTTTCATTTGAACTAACTATTTTTTATACGACTTAAAATTTTCGTATAAAAAAAATAATTGATCGACGGATCCGCAGGTTGTGAATAATTCATGGTACTTCAGCTCGGTCCGTTTTTATTCACACACAGTGAATACGAAGCGAGTTCGCTAAGGCCCATCGAGAAAAGGCCGTAGCGTCTCCAAGTGCTTATAAAAAATTACTCGAGTATCGATCGTTTCGTAGGTAGAGCTCGAAAGTTTTTTTTTTTATTTTTTTGTTCGTTCGTTCCGTAACTACCTCTCCCTTCGGTAATTTCATCGGGGTAGAGGCGCCTCCGCACCGCAACACTCGTTCGACGAAACGCTCAGAGTTCGTTCCGTGATTCTAGCCGAGGAACCCAACGGTCGGAATGTATTTTAAATATAATGTTTGCCTTACCGAGTATCTTCGGAAATGTTACGAGGAAAAGAGAGAAAGAAAAAAAAAAGAAAAAAAAAAGTTACATGCAAATAAGTTATTTACACAAATTACATAGGTAAACTCGAATGACGGCTATTTCGCGCAAAACTTTCATTCTGCAACTGGCAAAGGCACGAAGCAATTGGCCTGGAGGATAAACGATGAAAAACCCCACCGACGTGAAGTTTCGCGTCTCGTGTGGATTTTTGCATACGCGGGTATGCGCGCGTGTAAAGCTTCTTCTTTCCGGAGTTTCGAATCTTCTATCCCTCCGTCCTCGTTCGTGTTTTCGCCTCCTTCGTTTGTTCCTTCGGGCCAGCGGCATTTGTACCCCCGAGTACCGCGGAGATATAATAAATCGGCACGAAATCCATTGTGTACAATGAAGGTGCGTGCACACATTTGTGTATGTATATCATGATCATGATAATGAGAAGCGGAAAATAATTCAACGATTAAAGAGCATTAACCAAATCCCCCGAACCGGCGGGGAGAAAACGTTTTGCGTATATGCATATATATGAATGAGTGAGTATATACATTATATGTGTATATATATACACATGTAAATATATGAGTGTATGTATGATTACTCAAACGTACGTGACGTATATACGTATATGTTCGTAAGGTGGAGAGGATCGAGGTATACCGATGGTAATAACACATCGGCTTCGCGCCTCCGGCCGATTTCATGCCAGAAGGAACGATGCGGCATTACGTATAATAGTCCAGTACTAATGTGTATCAGCGAGGAAGAGAATAGAGTATCGTTGGTGTCGACGGGCGCTCGGTCTACTTTCTACCATCCATATAACCACCTCGAGCATATATAATTATTATATTAAATATAAATGTGGAATTCTCGCCCAGCTGCCTCGTTTAATTCGATTACTGAATCGAGGGAAATCGCGCGCGGGCACTTTGGGTACCCTCTTCCCGAGGCTATCCGCAACAGTACCCCGTGTTACGCATCGGATACGCGATAAAATATGCCAACTAAATTTACCATAAAATAACGATCTTTTTTATCTTCGTCGTGTGTTCTTTTTTTTTAGTCTCGAAACTACCACGGTTCAATAATTGCGAGTTAATGGAGTCTTAAGGGCGTTCGTACAATTTAAGTCTCTTCGGTTCGCATCCGTTGTTACTCTGTAACCAACTATGAATATCCTCAGCGCAGAAAAGTATAGAAATATCTGCTGAATATACATGAAGATAAATAAATAAATAAACACCGACAGCGATAGGTGACGTTTGTGTTGTTGTGATGTTTGTGGGTGGCTCTGGCGGTCCCGAAAGTCAAGCGGTACCGCGCGCGGCCAGTACTTGGATGGGTGACCGCCTAGCCTGGCGCTGGCGTGCGCATCGAATCGTGGAGCGAGTTGCAATTTTCTCGGAAATTGGTGATTACCCTGTGGGAACGCCAATCTCTGTAGAAAGAGTCTGTGTGTGGCCAGGTTTTCCGCAGTGTCCTGTGCCCTTGCGCAAATGCGATACATTAAGGGGTTAGTCGGTAACATAAGTCAGATACTTTAAGGGGAGGGCGGTGTAAAAGGGGAAGGACCCTGTGCAGGTGGAACACATATGTAAAAAAAATAAATAAATAAATAAATAAACTTGCAAAAATGCAATGAATAGTATAGTGGCTCGGGTTACGCAACGGATACGCGATAAAATATGCCAACTGCATTAACCATAAAATACCGATTTTTTTTTCTGCATGTTGTTTTTTATTCTCGAAACGACCGTGGTTAAATAATTGCGAGTTAGTGGAGTCTTAAGGGCGTTCATACAATTTAAGTCCCGCGTGCTCCGTTACTCTGTAGCAAAACATAAGTATCGTCAGTGCCGAAAAGTATAAAAATCCACCGAACAAACATAAAAAAGAAAAAATTCAAGAAATTGTATTTCACCGTAAAACATTGAAACTCTTCCAACCGCGCGCAGAACAACTCTTCGCAAAAAAACAAAAACAAAATTAATTCTCAACCGCGTAATAACAATGCGTTGAATTTCTAGACAGTTGATATTGACCGATCATAAATCACGCTCCGCGCGCGGTATGTTTCGCACGCGCTGCCGCATCAGCGGCCGGATTCTACATTGTACGATCCGGCGAGTTATACGCTAATTAATAACAATGTTGCGTGCGTAAAACGTACGCCCGGTTGATTCCACGCCGCTTACATTCCCATCAATCCACACGGAAGATTTTATAATGGGCGCAGTTAAATATTTCAACGATGAGACGAGTATTGATAATAAGTCTACTGTAATGACTTTGCATTCATAGCCGTCCCGTAGATTTCCGAGTTAAAGGCCACACGAGCCATGCGCGGCGAGCGAGCCCCTTCCTCTACGAGGAGTAAGATGGATCGTTCGCGATGATCTCGCGGACTGCCGTGGCTGTTACTTTGTACGGTTGGGCGAGCGGCGTCGAGAGACGTACGAGCGCCGGCGAAGTAGCGAACGGCGAGCGGTGGCAAGTACGAGCCTCGGGCACACTCTCTCGCTCCGCCGGCTCCTCTTGGAACGGTGAGACGGAGGTGGAAGAAGAAGAACAAGAAGAGGAGGAAGCCGCGGCTGCATCGGCGGTGTCGAGGCAATCAAGCCGGAGGAGGGAGCGGCAAAGAGGCGCAGCGGAATAATTTGGCGATGGTAACGGGAGAGCGACGTTACCCACCGAGCCGACGCCGCGCCGAATTGGCCCTCGATTACGTACGTGCACTCGCACTCCGCACACTCACACTCGCACTCGCACTCAAGAAAGACCGGACTCGAGGACTCGCGGAATGTCGCGTTGTAATGCCTCTGCGCTCAAGGAAGGGTTAATGCAAAAATTAAAAGAATTCGATATGCAGACGCAATGAAAAGACAATTGAATAATGGATTCGAAGAAAGAAGAAACGGAGAGGGGGATTTTTATCGAGCAACTATGTTGTACTTTTCTTCTCGAAAATGTGGATCTATGTAAGAAATATTTTTAAATAAATACATTTGATAAAGATTCGATATGATGAATGAATATTAAGAGATTCAATTTAAAAAATTAAATGATAAGATTTAAAGAACGAAGGAACGCACCGTGAGATTCTCAACGAGCAATGTACATTTTTCAAGAATATATGTCGATGTATGAAATATTTAAAAATAAATAATTTTATGTAAAGATGCGGTTTAAAAACAGTAAAGCGATTCCGTAATTACAGAATTGAATAAAAAAATTAATAAACTAATGCACAAATACATTTTTTTAAACATTCGGTGTAACAAAAAAAATATTCCATTATAAAAAAAATTAAAAGGACAAAGGAATGAACCGTGAGGCTCTCACGAACAACTACGATGTACATTCTTCAAGAATATATATATATATATATATATATATATATATGTCTACATATGAAATAGTAGTAGTAGTAGTGGTGGTGAATTTATTGACAGTGCATGGCATTGAACAGATTTCGATTTTTAACAGACTTACATGGCATATGTGCTGCGAATTGGGCATCGACCGAGGTCCTTCAGCCACATATGACATATTGAAAATAAACAAATAAAAACAAAAAACATTCGATACACAAAAAAAAAATCGTGAAAATATAATATATATATAATATATTAATACGGGTTAGATGAGAGACAAGTTGCTCCGTCTCTTGGTGGGTTTCGAGGTCGGGAGAATCTTGAAAAGTTGCTCGGAGAGTGCGGTCGCCCTGTTAGAGAGGAGTAGCGATACGCCGAGAAGTCAAGAACCGCGGCGGCGAGGGCGACGGAGGGGGGAGGCGGCTTTAAAGAGCGAAACGCCGAGCGAGCTCTCTCGACCACTTGCCTCTCTCGACCGTACATCCCCACCGTCGTGAGAGTAGGCAGGTAGTTACACGTAAACTCGGGTTCGAACGCAAGAGTGTACCTGTGAGCCCCCGGGATAGAATGCACGGCCGTGCGAGACACGACAACATTGTGAGACGTGATATAGCCAACCGACAAGTGTTACTTTGTAACGAATCGCGAGAGATTGGACGGAGACCGCGATATGTATATGTATATGTATATTATGTATATGTATATGTATATGTATATGTATATGTATATGTATATGTATATGTATATGTATATGTATATGTATATGTATATGTATATGTATATGTAATATGTATATGTATATGTATATGTATATGAAGAAATACGAGAGTCGGGTTTTGCGCGGAAGAAACGACGCCAAAGTAACGCTGCACGGCTCGCTCGAACCGGCCCGAGTTGAGGTATTACACCGGTGAAGTGGCGTATTAACGATGGGGATGTGTGCTGCGCACGCACACGGAGCGCAGCGCTCGAGTCGACGTCACGGTGCGTCAGTGGTGGCACAGTAAGGGGACCTCTCAGTCTCCGCAGAGATGTGTATCACGTTGTAATTTACGTGGTTGCATATCTTTTGTCGCTCGGCTCAATTCCCGGAGGTTAACAATGAGCCGTCGCAGTCATTGAAACTAATTAAGCGGCGATATCGGTATGAGCGCTGATTTGACTCCCTAACGATTCAATTTAATCCTTCGTTAGACAAATTAGCGCTCGCGTGTCTCTCGCTTCTAACAAACCCGTAGGGTGGATGCACTTCAGCCTCGGGACGAGCCTCTTTAACGTAAAAAAGCTTCCTCTATGAGGAAGCAAACTAATTGTATCTAAATATATGAACATTTTTTTTTAATGGAAACCTTTATTTTTTTTAGATGGATTATTGTAAGAACAATTAACCCGATATTTTCGTCGATGAGAATTCAAGGTAGTATAGTAGAACCTAGAAAATTTCGAAATTATAGAAAATTCTGAAAAAATGCATATGAATTCTGAAAAATCAAAGAATTCGTTTAAAATGAGAAAATAAGAAGTCGTCTGATTTATCTTTAAACAATTCATTTTTCGCATCATTTATTAATAACTTTTTGGCATTATTATTATTCAAAATCAAAGTTCTTGACATACATAATGCGGCTGATTTTTTTCGGATTTTTGGCATGTCGCAAAGTACTGAAATTTTCATCGCATTAAACTTTTGGTTGGGAATGTATGTGTGATGCATCCTTGTACATGTTACATATAAAATTGTTTGGTCTGCATGCATTCCAAATATCACTTGTGCATCGCCAAACAACGCACATAGATGACCCTTACACTTAACATACGGAGCACGTGTAGTACTGTTCATTATTCTTGAACCCTTGCATGTTGTACAATTCATTGAAGCACTTACTTATTTACATCTTACTATCAGTCCACTGCAGCGCGCTATTTATTCTCCTGGCTGCCTCTCGCTTCGGTTCTCGATTTTCCCTTGTGAGCTTTTTAAACTCTTTCGCGTACCTGCACATTTTCGCTCCTGGTCTACCTTTTGGTATCCATCATATCGGGTCTACCATCTTGAAATTCTGAGTTGTGATTTCAGACTCCAACACAGCGATCCGAAGCCCTAAGTATGACGTTTCAAATACATTGGTTGGTTATCAATGCATTTTTTGTGAATTCTAAACGCCGTGTCACCTGTCGTACACCGCGCTTTGAAGGACGCTTAATAGATCTGTTTAAGAACTAGATCAATACCTTGAGCAAAACTTCCCACTGCCGATCGCTCACCCTAAAACTTAAAATATTTGAAAATAAACATTTTAGAATAGCCCATTGAGTGTTCCAAATATTGCTCAGTGGTTGTTAGAGGGTTAATTTTAATCAGAAATATGTATTCATGTATATTTTCTAGTTTTATAGACTCTAATGAAACGATACCCCGACAGTCCAAAATCTCGTACCATTTTTTTAAACAAAGTTGATATGAGTTGGAGGATGGAGCGGCAATAAAAAAATTAAATAAAATTGAATAAAATCCATAAATCAAAAAATAAAAAGAACGGCGCCCAATCACACACAAATCTCACATCAAGCGTTATAAACTGCAACAAGTAAACCTAAGTGCGTCAAATTTTTACAAGACGTACACTTAAGTGGTTTTAACGTCTATAAGTTTTTACTCTGGAGCTCTTGTATTTAGGATTTATTATATATTATTTTTGATTGCAAAGGGGAAATCCGTAGAAAATTGAATAGCATAAAATTAAATTGAAAGATTCCAAGCGCTATACCGTGTCGGTGAGCGCGACGGAAACTCATCGGAAGAAAAAAAAGTGTAATTCCGAGCTATTTTCGTGCACAAGAGCGTGCGAATACTCCGATAAAAGTAATTACCGGTATCGTGGCGGTTGATTTCACGGCCGAAGCCTTCAAGTATTTTGTAGTGGACGTCCCAAGGTTGACACCGAAGTTTGTTAAAAGTCACCGACTGAGAAAAAAAATGTTTTTTTTTTTTTTCAACGATCCACTCGAGTTAAATATCTCAAGTCTAAAGAGTCTGTTATGGCGAAGTGAACGAAAGATGCGCATGCTTGCAAGAATGATCGAGGGCGACGAGCCGCGCGGAGAAGGGATGGAAGGGGGGGGGGGGGGTTAGAGAAACGAAGAGTAGCCGAGTGGTTTTATACTTGCGGTGGAAGGGAGAACCAGTAATGTGAGAAGGAAATGGTCGGAGAGGGACGGAGATAATAATCTACGTACCCGCGAGAACTGGTATATATATACGTAATACGTATACAATTTGAAATAGTGTTGCACGCAAAGGATAGCCGCGCTGCGAGGCTGGCGCGTGTGAAAGTAGCGTACGCTGTACGTACGCTGCGAGACAAGGTGTGCGTGCGGTACTTTGTTCCATCGCACGTTCAGCAATTTGCGGCTGTGCGTGTATTCGTCGTACGTGCATGTAATAACAAAACCGCGCGTCGATCACGAACGGAGGGAACGGGAGATATCAGAGATAGAGAAATAAAACTGCGGTGAGGTAGTTGCGGGTTTACTTATCCGCGTATACGCGGAGTCAGGTGTATGTGCAGATCTGTATACCGTACACGATATTACATGCACCGCCGGCATGGATATCATTTTACGGATACATATGTACATAAAAAAGGACACCGTTTTTCTCTTTTTTTATTCGACAGAGCGTGCAGTTACTTATCTTAAACATTAAAGTGGAATATTTCGTAAAGTTTCGCGGATAAATAGTACTTGACGGATGTAGGGGAGACCGGGGACAAAAGTAACAAAAATCCTTTTTTTGTCACTCGTGCATGAATCGCGGCACTTCCCATTCGTGCATGAACCACGGCACTTCCCAGTCTTGCGAGCCGAAAGTCGCCTATTGCATGCCAGTTGTGAACCTGTGGTGAAATTACAGAGGCGCGCATGCGCAGTTCGCATTTCGTTCACTTTCGTCCCTTGGGATTTTGAGTCCCGCATGCGCAGTCGAAAGACGTTTTCCACCCTGGAGACATAAGCTCACATTTCAGTATTCGTCTCGCGCGACTGCCATTCCAAGTGCCGCAGATCCACTTGTGACAAAAAGTATGATGTGGAACGAGGGCCGAATTTGCGATTGCGACTCGTGTGATTACAACCCTCGCTTCGCTCGGGCCGCAAACTTCACACTCGTCGCAATCGCCAACTTTCGACCCTTGTTGCACAATATACTATTTATTTCTTTACCAATATACCCTAGTCTAACGCTTGGGCATCCAATGGTGTACCATTAACCTAGTCTTAGGTATTTAGTTAAAAAATTTCAAGCAGAAAGTTGCACGGAATTGCGAACACCAATTGTAACGGGTAGTGGGGTCATTTGTAACATCCTCCTGTACCAATGAAATCCTTCACCGACCGCTATTAAGAAATAGAACCGGGGTGCATTATCACACAGAAAAATTTTTATTTAAATTTAAAAAATAAAAAAATGTTTTAGCCGTCTAAGCTGTTTTACCCAGCTAAGACATTTTAGCCGGTCTAACTATACAGCCTAACTATAAATGTTATAGTCTGCAATTGGTTGGTTATAAATTATAAATGTATGTATCGCTGATTGCTTAGAATGTAAGAATAAAATAAATAAAATATACTTGGTATTGGTATTGGTATTGAAATAAATTTATTATTGCTGGTACAATTGACCCTATTAGCAAAGTTATTGTGGCATCGGTTAATAACAATCTGAAACGGATCGTCTCAACGATCAAAATGTTCTGCAAAAATGTACCTTTCAATTCCTTGTGATTGTTTGTACTATTATTTAGTTTTATATAGTAATATAGAAAAATCACTTCTGCACTCGCGAATCACATTTGGTTTTGGCGAATTGGTATTTTTGCAAACTCAGCTATGAGAAGATTGCATGGCCATAAGGTGATGTCTATAATGTTGCTCACTTCATATCCGATGCGTCCGATCATGCGCAGCGTTGCACAGCCCCTTGTTACAATTGACCCCGGTGTTACTTTTGTCCCCGGTCTTCCCTATATATAGATGTTAGCATCTCGAATAAAAATAGGCACTGGGGGCAAAACGGGCGGGTTCTTAACTTTCATATGAACCTGTTTCACTTTTTTGATCTTCCATAAAAAGGTACAGAAGGAAAGTGTTATGTCATTTTTTTCGTCAAAGCGTGCAGTTACTTATCTGTGAAAGAAGAAACATTAAAATATAATATTTCGTAATGTTTCGCGGATAAATAATACATGACAGATGCACGTGGATTTTACAGGTGAGATGGGGCAAAACGGGCACCTCGACTAACAATAGGCATTCGGGGCAAAACGGGCGCCGTCTTAACTTTCTTATGAACGACCTGTTTCAGTTCTCCGATGTTCCGTAAGAAAAGTACATGAGAAAAGTGCGAAAAGTAAGTCAAATTGTTCATGAAAAAATATATATGTACATCGATCGAAGCGGAATTTTTTACAACATTTGTTCAGAAATTTTGTCGGTAAAATTTTGAGCAAATTGCTTTTTTTATTCTTAAAAAGACTTTTGATCTAATTAATTTTTCTTATGATCTTTAATGAAATCTTTTTTTTCGTTTCTGCGACGGGTCTTTTGTTTGCGTGTTTAATAACTTTTGTATCGTTATCCTGTTACCATGTTACGTGGTAACATCGTGGCATATCACGAACAATCAATTAAGACAAAATAGTAATCATTAGACTTTGTGGCGGTTTTGTCCCCAATTTTTATTTTTATTTGAGGTGTCCGTTTTACACCCATTTCCACCATATAAAACGCGTATAAATTTTGATACATTTTTTATAAATCCGTCCAGCTACTCCTCGAATAAAAAAAAATCATAAAGTATCGCGACGATTGAATCCCGACGGGACGCCCGACTCCTCGGTCGGTAAGAAAAACTTGGATTCAACATTTTTTTCGAAGGATAAATAAAAAACGAGAACAGCAAACTATACCCGGTACGTTACGAGCGACTGTTTCGCATCGCTTTAACGTGTACATCGTCGACGTGCTTTCGTCGTCGTCATCGTGTTTAGTCTATAGCCCCGTATATATTCCGCTCGGAACTCGCATATAACCCGTATCAATACGGACTTACACTGCAGCCTTTCTTTCGACCCTACACCAGTCATTTACGTGTTATAAACAGCCCGAGATGCAACAACCGCTCCGATAATCGTCGAGCCTAAAGATAAAGATAAAGAGCATAAAGTTTGTCGACCTGTTTATACGATATTTCGCTTGTGTCACAGTACACGTAATATATATACGTCAATCGGCTCGTATATTTAAGCGTTCGATTAGTTTATTTAACCCTTAGCGTGTACACCTCCGCAACGAATCATTAATTTCTGGCCCCGAATTTCTCGAATATCTCGGCAACTTTGCACTTTTCGGAAAAAGGGGTGAAGACACTTTTTGCAGTGAATTGATCAGACTTTAAAAAAACTTTAAACCTTTTCCACCCGTCCAAAAACGTGCCTAAAGTTGACGTTGGACGAAGAATGTTGGGATCAAATTAACGCCTAATGCACGGTAAGTCTTAATAAGTACTCGACCTCGACCCTTTAATTTCGTCACTGCCCGGCCAGTTGAAGGCTAGAAAAAAAGATTTTCTTTTTCCACCGTAGCTAACTGGAAAAAAATGTAAGCTGTATAAAAATAAGACACTTTTTGCAGTGAATGGATGAAATTTGAAGCTCGCGTAGTCAGATTTCCAAAAAAAATATTTCCTACCCGTCCAAAAAAGTGCTTAAAGTTGCCGTTGGACGAAAAATGTTGAAGTCAAAATGAGGTCTAATGTACACTAAGTCTTAAAAGGTCCTCAACCCTTTAATTTCGCCTCCGCCTGGCCAGCTAAACGCTAGGAAAAAAATATTTACTCATTCAATCTCGGCCGCCTACAAAACAAATATTTACACTTTCCAAAAATAGGACACTTTTTGCAGTCAATCGATTAAACTTTAAGCTCGCGTAGTCAGATCCCCAAAAAAACCTTTTCAAACCGTCCAAAAAAGTGCTTAAAGTTGACGTTATGCGAATAGTATTGAAGTCAAAACGACGCCTATTAAGGCTTAAAAGGCTTAAGGCTTAAAAATTCGACCCTTTAATTTCGCCGCTGCTCGAAAAAACATTTACTTTTTCCATGTCGACCAGGTAGAAAAAGAATGTATTTTGTAATTACTTCGCCCTCTCTCGTTACGCACTTCCGTCGCGCCTCAAACCGGCTGCCGAAGCAATTATAGAGGTAACAGACTGTAAGATATATAACAAAAAATATAAAAAAACTATCCGGCAATTGCAGCGCATAAGTTGAGCCCGACGTCACCCGGCGTACTCGACGTCTTTACGCACATACCGTGGAACAATTCTCCCGATCGGCACGTCAATGTGTTCCGCGCGTAAGTAGGCAATGTATACGCACTCCCGTGCACGCGAATACGCACTCGCGTGTTATTCTCCACTTACGCGACGTGGAGAGTGTTATGAATCTGCGCATCTTGACAGAGCGGCGACGAACGGCACTGCATTAAATACGGGGCTTTTGCACGGTGGCGTTCGCTATCCTGAGAGCTCTCTCTGGTTTTGTGAACGGGCGCTGCGTTGCGGTGATCCGATCAGTAGGCTGGACGCTATTTCTGCGGAGGGCACACACACGACGCCAGCGTCTCACCGAGATGAGCGAATGTCGAGCAGAGGTTCCCATCTCTCCGCGACTGCGTTCTTACGCGCGCCTCGACGAAGATCCGAGACGACGACCGTCGCCGGAATTTCTATGGAGGTCCGACCGTGCGAAACTTCGAAATAAAAAGAAGTTTGGATAAAAAAGTACAGCAAAAAAAATCATTGACGCGAAGAGAGATTCATCCGAGGGGGAGAGAAAAAAAAATTAAGTCGGTCGGCAGAGAGGTTCGATGACCGCGAGGACACGGTTCATCGCACATTGCACACCGAGCTCGAAGAATTATCAAACGCATACGGAAAAAATATAATCAATGATCTTCTTAGGGCGATTATCGATTTGATTCACGTTAATTGATAATTCGTTAATAAAACATTAACAATTTTATGTATATGTGAAGAAAAACAACGCTCGCTGCGAACAACATTTCGAGTGAATCGGCTGTCGATGAAAACCTCATGAGACGAAATGTTGAGAAATATCCCATGGTGGCCGCGGTCAGGGAAAACCGGGAAAAGTCAGGAAAAAAATAATTGTCGCTGGACCTTCTGTAAATATATAAGAAGTACATAAAAGGGACCCTTAAAAAAATTGGGAACATTTTGAAAAAAAAATAGAATAAAACATTAATATCAATAATTAGGCATTTTCATGTCCATAATTAATTTTTTTTTTTAATAGAGGTCGTCAGAAGTTTGGTCAGGGAATTTTTTTATTGGTCGGTAAAAAGTCAGGGACAAACGGCCACCATGTATCCGTACGATCTTAAACACGGGTCAACGTGACGTTACGTCGACGGTAAACAATATCGCGTTCGCGTAAAAGGGAGAATCAAGATTGAGTCCCACAGGGAGACAGAGAAATCCCTTGCTCCCCGTTCTCCGAGAAATTTTCACGATGCACCGGTATTTCGCGAGCGAACGAGAGAATGCCCGTTGCACATATAAAAGAATATACGGTAATATAAATAGGAGCTCTCGAGGCCCAGGGTTTCTCGCGATTTCGGTAGACTCTCGGTTCCGATGAAGAGCTCCTGACGCCGCGGGTTTTAGTCACGAATGCCGCGAGCACGCTCGACCCCGCGTGTGTGCACGAGAAAGAACGAATTAAAGAGAAAAGGGGTTTCGTCGGTCAAAGGTAAGGACCGTAAGCGGGTAGTAAACCAAGTTTTATCGTTAAGTCTCGGGCAGTTATTGCCGTCGATATTTTCTCTCGCTCGGCTCTCGACATCCGCACATAGGTGAGTCTTCTTCTCCTTCCCTTCCTCCTAGCAAACTCGAAATGCTCTCGGTGATCCGTCCGCTTTCTCGTAATCCACGTTTCTGTCCGATCCGCACCCGTTTGTGCTTCGACGAATATATATATATAACACACACATATATATACATATATATATAACTGTGGTATATATCTATATACATTCGTAACTCGGACGAGATCTTTTACGGCTCTTACTTTATACACGCAGTACTCTTTCTCTTCCTTCCCGTACCGAATCTCAACTCGGAAAACCCAAGGTCCCCCTGGTAGTTAAACAGCGCACTAAAAAGCTACAGTCGAGTCCGAACGGTGCGCACTTAGCTCCCCTCCGCGACAAACCCGCAGGGAAGAAGTGCGCACTCGGCGACGACGAAACTTTTGTTCGCTTTACACGTAATAAGATCCTGTGCAAGGAAAACCTCGCGAGACTTCGGGAACGTGTACAAATGACAAATATAAGTGCCCGTAAACGGTTGGCGTGTGTTTATGCAACAGGGATAAAGACCGGGGTTTCTGTTGCAACGGTGAGAGTCCGGTCGGTGAAAATGAAAAAAATCGATAGTCGAACGATGTTTAGTTGACTTTCTGAGTAGAGGGAATCGCGGCAAATTAAACTGTCTGGAATTCAAGAAAATTCCGTTGAAAATCAGTAATAATCATGCGGTGAAAGGTTAAAGTATAATCTTAGGAATTGCAAACGGGATAATCGTAAAAAAAAAACAGTCCACAACGTAAAAACACAAGCATGTAAAAAATAAGGTTAAAATATTATCTTACGAATTTCAAACGTGATGATAGTAAAAAAAAAATTTCCGAACGTAAAAACACAAGCATGTAAAAAATAGGATCATCGACGGGCCGGAGTTCGCCGCGAAGAATTCGCGAACCGACTAAGGTAAACGACCCAGTGGTGAAACCAAAGCTTGTATCTGAGAATAATAAGTATGAATTAAAAATTCATACTTATTATAGGCATTGAAAAGACTAATTTTACATAGTAATAATTTCATAATGTTATTAACAAATTGTTGAAAAAAAAAATTGTTCATCAAAATATGTGGTAACTCTTTTTTTAATGAAAATGATTCGTTCACTTTTCCGAATACGTATGAATTTTTTCAGATTTTTATCTTTATTTTGACGTTTGCATATTTTTCCATGTAAAAAATAAGAAAAATCAAAATAAAGATAAAAATGAACGAATAATTTTTATCTAAAAAAAACGTTGAGTTACCACATATTTTGATGAACAATTTTTTTTCAACAATTTGTTAATAACATTTTGAAATTATTATTGTGCAAAATGAATATTTCCAGTGCCTATAATAAGTATGAATTTTTTCAGATTTTTATAACATTGGTAAGTCTTTGCAATTCTTGCCCGAATTTCTCGAATTTAGGCAAAATGAACACCACTTGCTCCAACGTCCTTAACACAGCGTCACAGTTGTTATCCGAATTTTCACTAATCAAAACGAGCTCCGGTCCCAATTGTTTCGTATAATCGAGGTTCCACTGTACACCTATACATGTGGGGTCGAGAGTATATCGCACCGCAGAGAACTGCGAGGCACGCGATTAACCGATGCTGCCATTGGATACGTGAACTCGCGAACAGGTTAAGAGACATGCATGATTTTGGCCGTACTCCGGCCGACCGCAGTCCAACCGCACGCGAAGAAGCTGTACAGGTTCGGAAATAGCGGCTGACAAAACTTCCGATTTGCAAGCATGCGGCGAACAAGCGCGTACGGTCCGGTCTGTAAGGTCGACGAGATTATTTGTAAGTAAGATTTTTTTAATCGTATCACAGCAAAGCTTGTATCAGCGAAGGAGTATTTGTATACGCATAACGGTGTGAAAAAAAAGAAAAAATGGCGAGGGAATGAAAGATTTTTTTTTTCGCGATCACGAACGTCGAAGGTCGACCGGACACGAGATCCCGATCTGTTGCTGTATGCGCGCAGCGAGAAAGCCTCACTGCCAGAAGGAACGGCCGAAGGCAGATAAGGGACTGCCAAGAAATTCCTCGCAGCGTTGACTCTCAGATCACTTGCTGGCGATGCGTGAATTTTCGAATAATTTGTTTCGTTAAATTATGCCGAGCGAAGAGGGAATGAATTCGATAAAGTCGTACCTTCGCGTTTGCTGCAGTTCGAACATATAGATATGTATATTTATTTGTAGTTGGATTTTTTTCCTGTGGACAGGACAAAGGAGAGTGAAACAAATTATACCCAGATGGCAAAAAAGTCGTCTGGTATGAAAAAGTGAACCAAATGGGTTACATATTTTCGTCCGGATGGTAACTGAAAGCCAGAGCTGGGTAAACACACTGAGTACTTGAAACACGTAGATAAATAAATTCGGTTATTCCGTGTTCTGGGGCTTAAGGGGAAGCGAAATATCCCGGCCGGCAATGAAAACTGCAATGTACTTTTCTCAAGGATGCTAATTTTTTTCGCAAGAAAATTAGCACCATTGAATAAAGTTAATTTGAAAATTGCAACTATCTGTCTCACACGCAGAGCTGTTTCACTTCTCCCTATGCCCCCTAAGAACACCGTGCGACAAGGAACAAAACCATGGCATAGTCACAACACCAGAGCATCAATGTCTTTCAATAAAAAAAAATTACACATAAAAAGTAACAACATGAAAAGAACATAAAATAACATACGAATATGAGAATATAACAATATAAGAATATAAGATAATAAGTGGAAAAGAAAATAACAGAAAATATAGCAAAAAGCCGAAAATAATTAAAAATAATATAATTAATATAACGTATTGAAGTATCAATTACCATGTCGGTGTTCAGTACTCAGAACGTGACATATTAAGTTCTCGGTACGTCAGTACTCAAGAACTACGCAGTGCTCGACACTTGAAGTACTTCGATAATACATAATTCAAGTACTTATTTTATTTGCCCAGCTCTGCTACACACTATCCTACGTCCATAAGTTCACTTTTCCGATCACTTTTTGATAAATCATTTTTTTTTTTGTGCTTCCTGGATACGTACGATAAATTTATGTTCGAACCATCGTTGACTTCCGTTGACACCTTTGGACAGAGGTGGACAGCGTCGTCAAAATCAATAACTGAAGGTTGTGAACTTCACAAAATAGTGTTCGCAACAAACGCCATAATGAGAGTTCGCCGTGCATCGGACGTACTGCGGTCACTCGCCCGTTTCGGCCGAGGGCGTGGATCGTCCGACAAAGTAAAAAAAAAAACGCGCATAGGGACGCGCGCTAAAGGAAACAAACAACGCGTGCTGCCTGGGCGGCGGCCATTTTAGACTGATCGACCGCAGCGCTGGGGAAGCCGACCGGTGAGCGGCGATCGACGACACTGCGAGGCTTGGGGCAATATTTATGTACATATATTTATATTATATATAAATATATAATGTCTTTTCGTTAGCATTTTCAGGTATATGTTGAATTCATATGAATATATATATTGATTTTTTTAATTTTCTTTTTCGAAAAGTTTAACAGGACGAGAAAAAGTGAAACAAGTGCTACTTACGACAATTTTATGTTCGACGCGACGCCATCTTTTTTCAACAGTCGTTGAGTCTCAACGTTTTTCGATAGCCATATAAGGACATGTAGTAGACGCGTCGCAACCCGACGCTCGAGTTATTAACGGGCAGTAAACAATGGCAAATTTCCTCATCGTCGCGTATATTTTTTTACCCGCGGACTCGCGTGTACCGTGAATACGTACGAGTATATATATA
>JAPYZC010006401.1:0-10491 GCA_030522665.1 Ichneumoninae sp. A BG-2022a | reverse complement strand
TGCGCACTGGTGAAGGCATTTTGCGCACCGGTGAAAGTATTTTGCGCATCGCATTTGCGTATCGTGCGGGAATCAGCCATTTTGCATGCCTGTGAATGGCGCCCAAACGAGGATTTTGCATGCATGAGTAAAAAAAAAATACACAAGATTGGGTCCTGCCCGAAGTTTGAGAACATAGGGAAGATACTTTGATATCGACCGCGGCATTTTGCATGCCCATTTAATTAATTTTTTTTTATTCCACGTTCTCTCAGCTCACAGTTGGACCCGACTATTTCGAAAACGTTCTCGCCGCCGATAAATTTGAAGCTAAGAAAAAATTGTCTAAACTTCGAAGCCCCGTGTCCAAAACTGAACCTGAGTAAACCGGTTTTTTTACAAATCTGTTATTCGAAAAAGTTATTTGTCCAACATAAATGACACACTAATGTTTCAGATGGAGCGCACCGTCACACATCGTCAATGCCGAGTACGATCGCCAAACGAACTCATTGAGTGAGTACTTTGCATTTTTTAAATGACTAAAATGGCGTCGTGCTGTAGAAATAATGAAAACAATGTATCTGAAATTCGCAGGTCTTCCAGCTGCAATCTTACAGTCCCCCGTGCTCGCTTATCAGATATATTCGTGAGTTATATACTATAGTCTACGTAAAAAATGTTGTATAATTTTAGATTAATAAAATCGATACTCGCACGTTACACGTGCACTTAGGGTCCTGAATTACGGATCACTCGGTGCGATTGTCGCATATGAGATGTATCATGGACTGGACACTAAAGGTGAGTACATCTGGAAGAGAGCTAGGCAGTACTTAAAAAGTACATGAGTACTTCGATATTTAAAGTACCAAAGTACCAAAGTACTTTTATAATTTTATAAATTACTAAGATCAAAGTAGTTGTACTATTTTCTCTCCAGGCACGTTTGGATTAATTTTCCAATTTGGAATGTTAAATATAAATAGATGCAAAGTTATTTGCACATGGCTCCTTCATTTATTAAAATTTTTCGTATAGCTTTTTCTATGAGAAAGTTCGTTGATCGATTTTGAGTTCCTCGAAGAGAACTCAAAATTTAAAGTTATATAAAGCTTAAGTTATCGTAAAGCCATGCTCAAAAATGTTATATATGAGGAAGCTATGAGCAAATTACTTTGCACCTTTCGTAATTTAAAAAATTGCAAACTGAAATTTGCAGATTTTGTTGTCTTGAGGCAATTTTTCATCTAACCTTCACCACCGATTACAAAACTATAACTCATTTTACTCTTATCATAATATGTGATTCAGAAACTCGTGTCGACGTAAAAAACAAATTTTCAAAAAATGAAAAATGTTCGCAATCCCGAAAACCTCAAACAGTTAGATCAATTTTCACTAAATTTGAAACCAAATGTTGTTCAGTATTAGTCGATTCCCGTATGAAATTTAAGCTCGATACCTCCAGGTTGACAGGAATTAGATAGTTTAAAAAAAAAAAATTCCATAACATTTCGATTTTGACCAAATTCAATGCCAAAGGTCTTTCATGAAAGTATTATATCCGTATGCAGTTTTTGGATGATAGCTATGGTCCTAAAATTTATGCAATTTACAGATACCACGGACATTTAAAAAAATTCAAAATCATGTAAAATCTCCATTTCGACCACAAACTCCATAAAAATGATATTCAATGAAGATACGTGACCACTCTACTAGTGTACCAAATTTTAACCGACTATCTCAAAACGTTTCCAAATTATAGTAGTTTTGAACGATGCAACACACGCACGCACGCAAACTTTTAAAGTATTCTGACACTAAAATTGAAGACATTTTTTTAAACTGAAACATCTTGTTCATAAAATCATAATACTCATTTTTAGCTGCATCTTACGCTTCATCTTACGACTTGTGCAGTATCTATTTCGTCTGTCTTGTTTTGCACTGGACACGCATCCAAATGTGATTACGAACAAAATCGCGATTAAGAAGAAAAAGTACTTTAATTGCTGAAATTACTTGTACTTAACCCCTTCACTGTCAGAGAAACGTGTTTCTCTATACGTTTTGCCTCTTCCGCTGTCAACCTGTTGGAGAAAAGCCGGGAGACGTGTCCTTCATCTGAGAATTCCGCTAACCGAAGTTCTCGTCTTTTTTCCTACGGATGAACCGTGACCGACAAATTCGCATTACAATTTTTGGTACCGATCGGACGCCGTTTAGTGAGATAGGAAGATCAATTTTCTTTTTCTAATTGATTTTCTTAATCAACTTAACAATGTCTAAGGACAACTTTACGATAAGGACGGCAATATGGTAAAATGGTGGAGCCAATCATCAATTGAAACATACAAAACCAAAGCGCAGTGTTTCATCGAGCAGTACAACAGTTATAAATTACACGATGGTCCTGCAAGCAGTAAGACAACTCGTGTACGTATGATTAATGATTAATGATTAATGATTAATGAGATTAATGATTAATGATTAATGATTAATGATTAATGATTAATGATTAATGATTAATGATTAATGATTAATGATTAATGATTAATGATTAATGATTAATTAAGGACACGCCGAATGTTAATTCGATAATGTTCAAATTAACAATTCAGATCAATGATCCGGAGAGACTCCGAGAAAATATCGCTGACACGATTGGATTTCGGGCGGGTTTGAGAGCTTACCAGAGGGCGAAGAGTGGCGGAAGGATCAACGATGTCAAGATACGACTTTTGAGAACTTTCACCGATGAACAATTATATTTCTACAAACTCGCTCACGTACGTTTAAAAGTTATAATTATGTTGACGGAATATAAAAAAGACAAAGGAAAAAAATCCTTGTAACAAGTACGATAAATGTGTTGGACGATAACGCAATTTTGCGATTGCAGACAATGTGCGAATCCGCGTCGAATCAGCATGCACAAGCTCACGTGTCGGATTCTCGAAGTCCCGTTCGATTTAGGATAATCAGCGCCCTCTCGAACATGCGAGAATTCGCGGACGCCTTCAAGTGCCCGACCGGGAGTCCTATGAATCCATCGAAGAAATGCCTCATGTGGGATTAAGTAAAAACTCCCGTAGCGGTCTCAACGCTCATGACCTCAATGGTAAACAAAATAAAATACTAAAAGGAAATGTAGTTTGAAAAAAAATGAAGCTAAATAAAAAATTTCCCATCTAGAAACTAAAATTATTATTCCAGCGAAATTTTCCGTGAGCAGTTCTAAAATTTCACAAGTATCGCGATATGAACTGTAACTATTTTACATATAAACAATATTCAGATGCCGACCGGCAATACGTGGTCTGGTTGAGTAAATTCGTTCGTTAGGATAGTCCGTGCGGTACACAGCAAAGAAAGTTTGTACTTTTTACAATTTGATTATAGTTTTTCTTCGACTGCTTAAATTATTTGTACAAGCTTTCAACTCGATGTCACAAGACTTGTTATACGCGGTTATTGTATTTTTTGTATTTTTTCTTAAAATTTCACGTATTTCACATTCGCACAATATTTACAATATCAGAAAACTTAAAATGGCGCAGAATTCACAACACCACAAAATTCAGAACACCACCAAATTCATAACATCCCTGAATTCAACATTTCGCAAAATTTGAAATATCGCAAAATTCAAAATTTTGCCAAATTTCGCAGAATTCGACATTTCGCAAAAATTCAAAACCTCACGCAATTTGAAATCCGACTATTTTGGAAAAAATTGCAAGGTTCACAGAAAAGTAAAGAAATAAAATAACGTAAGATAATTACATAATTGCCCAAAACTTGACACGACGCCAAGTATTTTGTCACTCAAAAAAGGTCACACATCTACCCATTGTTGCTAAAATGTTACATTTCGCCGAAACTTCAGAACTTCCTCGACACATTGACACAAAAAAATTGCGAAAGAAAAAGCAAACATTATCCTCGGAACAACCTTTTCTACGTGGAAACTAAAATGAAGAAAAGAACGACGCAATTTCCATTCCCGTAATCGAAGGTTAACCGAACCGTGACAAATAGACCCAAACGTAACAAGAGCAGCCTCGGAGCTCGGTTCAAAGTTTTCATGCCAACTATCGATTACGCTGTGATAAAAATAACTTTCAATAAAAACGAATCGTCCGACCTTCCAACGCAACGTCTGCCTCCCAACTGATGTGTAACTCCCCCATTCATTGCTTATAACAATAATAGGACCGCCGTAAGTCGTTTCGACCGTAGTACACGCCCCCACCTCTCGCATGCGCGTGCCAGTATTATGTTTTCTTTTTTTTTCAATTTTTTCTTCGTTGTCCTTCTCAGCTGGACTCTGAACGACGACGTGGCCAGTTACAGTTGCCCAGAGTCTTCCGAGGGTTTTCTGTTCTCTCTCGACACATCGTAGTCCCTGCGACTCGCGAGTGCACCGAAATTGCGAGTTTTGTCGTTTGACCAGAATCGAGAGGTTTTCGTGCGAAAACGTGCGAAAAAGTTGTTCTTATCTCTCGGTAATTCACTCCCGATGCGAATCTACGATCCTCAGCTAATCACGTTGTCAAGCTCGTTGAAAAAATAAATCCCCCACCTATTTGCGACATGCGATTAGCGGTTTATCGTGTTTGCTTCCGTGAGTGCAATTACACGAGGGCTCGTTGAACTTTGAGGTTACGTAAGTGTGCACATTGTATCCAAGTTTACCGCAATTCGATTGAATATTTATAATTTTTTTTTACATCGCTGGCGGCGATACGCGAGCTAATTTGCCGAAGCATTGAATAATTTGATTCGATGTTCACACTCGGTTTTTGCGACGATTACGCACACCGTTACCGATGGAGGCAGCGACTTTAATCGATTCTCAACGACGCGACGATTGGCGCTGGTGACGCGCGGGGAAAACATTTATTCGTTCGTTCATATTCATCGGCGGATGGTCACATTTAATTTTTCATTTGTTCGTAAACATTGGAATGGAATTTCGATTTTTTCTTTTCTTTTCCTAGATCTGTTTGAAGGATTTTTCGAGTTTTTCACGGATTTCACGGTATTTTCGATAAGACTTTAATAAAACATGTGAACTTTTGATTCTTTAGATTAATAATATTTATATTAATTTAGATTAATTCAATCCTGATTTTTAATTTAGTTAAATTGTATTTTGGAAATATTGAATTTGTGGCTTTTCACTAAAATCCGACCGGAACCATGTTAGTATTTTTTAAATCAATTTCGAAAACTCAAAAAATTAATTTTTTCTTTTGTTATTTTTAAGGAGTCTTGTTACTACGAAAACGAACGACCGGAACTTACTGGGGTATGATATTTTCTTCGGCAATCGTGTAATCGTCAAAGGGGCATAGACGATCGAAATTCTGGACAAGTAACTTTGAAGATGGGAACTAATGAAGGAGGAAAGAGGCGCGATGTGTGCGAACTATTGCGTCGCATACCCGAAAATATTTCTACAACGGTGGAGAGATTTTTCTATCGGTAAGTTTCCATTGGAGCTCCGTCAGTAATTCAATGTACTGGGATTTAGTGCGTCGGTCAGTGACCGCCTCAGTGCCAACGCTGTTTTACCGACCACAGATTATCTATGAAATTTATGATAAATTCGTAAAAGTATTTTTTAATTTTGCTCAAAGTTTTTCGAACTTTGTATGTCTGCAACATAACGGGTGCAATATTGCCCATTTATAATTCCCATATAGCACGAAATATTTTGAAAAAATTTCTCAAATATTTAAGAAATACATTTAATCTTTTAAACATCTGAAATATTTCTGAAACGGTGAAAGAGTATTTTTAATACGAATAATAGCAGGTGCATATTGAACTATGTTCTGACGGAACGAAAATTAAAAAATGCCATAGTTCGTCGATATATTTTAATAATACAGTTCGACTATTTGATGTGTCATAACACTACATTTTATTGGCTCTCTTGAAGGAGCTCACAGGAATCCCATAGATGAAGTGCTGGAGGCAGTTTAAAATAATGAACAATACCTAAAACCTTGAAATATTTATAATTTCTTGAATATTTCAGAAGGATATCTAATAAATATTTGTAAAATGTTTTAAGAACATTTGTGCGAAATATTTATGAAGCATTTCAATGTAAGATTTATGAGGGGACAAAAAAATATTTTAAAAATATTTGTTCCATTTTTCCACCGTATACCCTTCTGGGTTTTTACGGGACCCCATCTCGATTCCCCCCTAGCACTCCCTACCGACACTCAGCCAAGCTACCTAACTTCCAGTGCGTCCGTAGCCGACTTAGCTACACTGTACCGCACGTGCCGGCACAGCTGGTATTCTACTGATCCTCCGATATATTTGCACTTCGGGTAAAGTGCAGACACCAACATTCAGAAGAAAGCGCCTCCCGCTCAACGGTCGATGCGCCAACTAGCGCACGGCTAAGCGGTCACTCATCCAAACACTGACCTTGAACGATCTTGCTTGACTTGGCAGACCACCGGAGTCGTGCGCCAACCGCGCATCCACCACAGTCGGTTGACAAAAAAAATATTTTCAAAATGTTTCAAAAATATTTAGTAATATTGATAAAATATGTTTTCAATATTTTATCAACATTTCAAATTTCTGTGCTATGTAGAGTTATAACATATGGGGCATTCTGCCAGAAATGTTCACGCTCTGACCACGATCCCCTTCAATAATTGCGCTAATTTTTTTGCGAAAACTATTTTGAAAAAGAGAAGACACATATTTTTTATTTGGATCCCCAATCGATATTTCCGATCGTATGATTTCTACAAAATTTTGAATTTTTCAGTAACGCTACCTTTTAAAACATTAATATCTTGGATGTTTCCAATCGTATCGAAACATTTCTCAGACGAAATTTGTTCGGTTCAAAGTAAACAAAATTATGTATATTTTTAAGAAATCTCTTAGTCAGTCTAAGGCTGTGTTACACAACATTAAAGTGGAGAATATCCTTTTTCATCAACTTCGTCATGATGAATATTAAGAAGAAAAAAATTGTAAAAATTCTCTGCAAAATTGCGCAACTTTTGAGACTAGGCACGGAATGGCAAGGTTTTTTAATACGACTGAAGGTTTTTAATACGAAAATTCGTCATTACTGGGACTAGTTAAAATGTATCGGTTAGTAGCAGGTTAAATACATATATCAAAATATTATATGTTAATAAAAAAACAACACATTTTTTGCGACCATATTTTATTATTAGCCTTTGCGGGGGAGGGGGGGGGGGGGGAGATGTTCGATATAATTTTTTTATTGTTTCAATTTAAACAATGGAACTTTTACAATTTTTTATATTCAAAACTTCAAAAATTCGGGTAGAATGCCTAATATATTATTATCGCACAATATATATTATCAACATACACCTATGACTGTAGGAACATAGGTTAAAATTTCAATGCACAAGCGAACTACAGAGACTTTTCAAATTATAGTCGACTGTTTTGGCGGCAATTTATAAAAATAGCCGGTAACGTTGTCGGTAAAACAGTACCCAATATAATTTAATTTACCGGTAAATTCACGAAACTAGGTGGAGTAAGTAAAACCGGTAGCAGGTTGTTTTAACTTTGCTTTTTTTACAGCCTTGGCCTTGACATAGCTCGCAATCCTGTGAAATGGATATTGGGCAGTATCGTCGTCGTATTGCTGTGTCTCTTCGGTCTTCTGCGGTTTCGGCAAGAGAAAAATCCTCTGAAATTGTGGATACCGCCGGACTCGGATTTCGTACGAGATACGGAATGGCTCATGACGAACTTCTTGGAGGGTCAGCAGGTGGAAACTGTGATATTGACCGGGGACGACATCCTCGAGCCTCGGGCTCTTCTTCAAGTACATTGTACAGAATTAATCGATAATTTTTAGTTATTGTTGCATTTTACCGTTTAACAATTCACTGCAACACATTTTGGAGCATGTTTTTTAAGCCGATGTGAAACAGACTCGGTCAGTCTCAAAACTCTAATTAATCTGGCCGTGGCGCGGAAGTTAATAATTTGGCCTTCCTGGAAATTACTTAGCAGCTTTGGAGAAAAAAAGTTGATTGCAGTTTTTTTTTATCGACTGAGCTTGGGATGGGAGGCGAGAAGATTAACATTGCCTTGAAGAGTTTATGTGATATATCTCTCTATAATATAAAAAGATTTAGCCGCCGCCGTTGTCGTGTCAGGAATCGAAACAGGAAGGGGGTCAATAACATGGTCAGAGAGGGTCAGTAATAGGGTCGGGGAGCGTCAAGAATGGGGTTGGGGGGGGGTCAATAACAGGTTCAGAGGGGATCAATAATAAGGTCAGAGGGTCAGTAATAGGGACGTGAAGTTGGGTAATAATACCGTGCAATAACGGAACTTAGAATAATAAGGGCTTAAGTCTATAAAGGGGTGCGAGCGCGCGAAGTTATCCCTACGTATTGAGCCCCACCTGACCCAATTATTGAACACCCCCCCCCCCCCCCCTCGATTCTTGTACACGGCGGCGGCGAAATCTTTTTACATTATAGAGAGATAGATGTATATAATATATCACGGTTGTAATTTGGTGTTAATGTTAATTTGTCTGTAAAACAAAAACGGATAGATGCGTTTTGTTAACGAAATTACGACATTACTTCTCCTACGACTCGACTCGTATCACGACACCGAACGAAAATAATAACTTGCAATTTTTTTTTTACCGATTTACTCCAGTTAAATGAGATAACGAAACGATTGCTGGCAATCCAAACTCCGACTAATCCAACGATATCATGGACAGATGTGTGCTTCAAGTAAGTTTTCGGCTTAATCGCCGAAGACTAAAGAACTCATCTCCGCCAATGGGTATTAAATGAATCGATCTCTGTTACCATCGTTGCAGAGTTCCTATATTACCCATCGAGATCGATCGATCGAGGAGAGACACGAATGGTGATGACTTCTTCGACGAAGAACCGGAGGCCCGAATGAACAAGAGTGCATTCGATCCTGGTGTTCACGCGCCTACCGATCTTTATTGCAAAATATATAACGAACTCCCGAAGGGATGCCTGCTCCTCAGTATCCTCGATCTGTGGGACTTCGACAGCGATCTCATTAGAAATCTGACCAAAGACGACATAATAAATAAGCTCAATAGCGCCGCGACGAGTCCGACCCTTGGACATCCGATGAATTTTACCGATCTTTTGGGCGGCGTGACGAGGGACGAGAGAGGAAACGTTATATCGGCAAGAGCCGTTCAAACGCTGTGGATACTGCGTGTAAATTACACGGACATAGAGATGAACGAATCGGGCAACGACGCGGGAACAGCGGATTGGGTAATGTAAGGCTTTTGGACAAAGATCGGCGTGTCTCGGTCGGTAAGGAAGAATGTATTTGGAATAAATCCCAATTCCAGACGACGCTCGAAGTGATGAATTGGGAGAACGAGTATCTTCGCGAGCTGGAGCGAAGCTCGATATCGTTGAATTCAAGGAATGTTGCGGGCACGAAGGAGCAGAGACTGAAGATCTGGTACCAAGCCGGACGAAGCTGGGGTGACATCAGCGCGTCGACGATGTTCCAGGACGCCGGAAAACTCTTGTGCGGTATCTTGCTGATGTCGATTTACGTGCAGGTCATTCTTTCGAGGTTCAACTGGGTCGAGTGGCGAGTGAGTTCGAGACTATCCGGAATATGGTTTCCTCTAACCTGATTCGGCCTCGGTCGGTAACGAAAACTGTAATCCATTATCGCCTTGTCTGCTCAACGCGAATGATTCGCATTCATCCCGAAACATCGAAGACCCTAGAGAAAAATTGATTAACGTTTTCCTTATCGACTGAGTCACTTTGGGACGCATGAACTCAGTCGGTAATGAAAACTATACTACATTTTTTACTTGTCTAATCCACGCAAATTTTTACTTGGCTCGAAACTTTGGTGATTCTTGAGGAAAATGGATTACAGTTTTCTTTATCGACTGAGTCACTTTGGGATAAATTTTTCATTTATTTCTTAAGGGGTTACTGGACCTTCCTGTTTTATCGACGGAAATAGGCGATTTCTTAGTTTTCATGATTAAATCTTATAGGACTATATTAATAATATAAAGGATTCGGCGTGCACGCGAATTTTGGTCGAAATCTTCCGTGAAATAAAGAAAATCGAATATTATAAACAGTCACGAAAACCAACATGACCGATGAAATGTCTTCAGTCTCCGTTCTGTTGGATATAAAAAATTCTAGATCTCGCGTATGTCAAAAGAACGTGCATGTCGATTCTGTGAAGTTGTCCAAAGACTCCAAAACCGTCGAAAAGTTGCTCACTCAAAAGATAATCACGCATAGTGTAAACTGTGATCACTTAGTCTGTCGACTTGCGACGGGTGATCAGAGCCGCTGACAACGGCATGAATTGTTTTTTTTTTTTTTTTTTTTTTTTTTTTTTTTTTTTTTTTTTTTTTTTTTTTTTTTTTTTTTTTTCTTTATCTCTCCTTTTCTTTTTTTTTTTTTCTGTTTT
>JAPYZC010006400.1:0-14396 GCA_030522665.1 Ichneumoninae sp. A BG-2022a | reverse complement strand
GCCGAATTCTCTGTCCATTTTCAACCCTCTCTCGGTGGCTGCTGTTCTCGTGTGTCCGAAACAGGCGTCAGTCGTTCGACTGGCAGCGGCACAGCTCCCGCAGCGAATGAGGCCGGGGGTTGGGGTGAGGGGGAGGGGGATCGAAGGGGAGACCGGCAGAGCTTTCAGGGGTTGCAGCCAGAGCAGAGCAGACTAGTACTCCCGTCCCGTCGTCTCTCGGTCTAGCCTACACCCCTTTGGTTCCCTCGTATATCCAATGCTAGAATCACCTCGTCTCCCTTGCTCCTGGCGGCGGCGGGCCTTACGGACAACTTTTCCAATGGTCTGTCGCGAGACTGCAGACTCTCGAACTCATTTAAATCACCTGCAGCGCGATATCGGGGCCACTGAACGGACGAGAGGGGGGTGGGAGGGGATAAATGAGAGTCGAGTGCAGGACATTGTGCACTCTGCCGTCTGCACACGATCATTTATAATAGTTCGAGTCCGACGTATTAGAGTGAAGTATTGACGACAAGATTGAGAGATTCGATTCGTCGTATAATGGAATAATAAAATGGCGGTGGACGAGGAAGTTCAGTAAAATGTCGGACGCGGGGTTATCGTAATATTTGTTATTTGTTATTATTGTTTTCTTTTAAATAAATGTTACAGAAAAGTTGTCGCAACATTGTTGATGGACGCGCGCGGGGCAAAGCGAAACCACGTTGTGTCTGGCGAAACATTGTGAAAATAGTCCATTCTGCCCCAGTTCTCTCGTCCTCTAATCGGATTTGGAATAATCAAGAGGCGTGATTGAATGAATTCGTTATGGGTTTCGAGCAGAGGTTACCGTACGGAAAAATATTGAAGAAATTCAATTTCATGATAATTTTATTATCGTTGAAGTTTCGGTAGCGCCGAATCGACAAATTTGTCGTTTTAAGGACCGGGGGTAATCAGAGGGTTTCACGCTTTGACGCACGCTGAAGGAGATTACGTCCTGTATGCTTTTTTCAACGGCTCGATAAATAATTACGCAATTCGTGTAATATTCTCGGATGATTCGTATCTCTTTTTCAATTATTTTTTTCTAATTGTTCTCCTCCCCACTTCTCAAATAATAGAATCTTTTATACCGGGAAGAATGGTTCCAAAATTACATTCGAATCAGAAGAAACAGATACGCTTTAGGTATTCTTCCTCCTTGGATAGAACCGAATGGATTAAATACCAAAAATTTCCCACGGTACCGATTATCCCACATGTCCATAAAAAATGTTTTCCACCGGCATTTCTGTTCCACCAAAGAAGCTAAAAATATATTAAATTATTGCATCCCCCATGCGTCCCCGAACTGGACAAGTTGCTTGAAGAGAAATCATTAAAATTAGAATCAAAAACAAACAAAAAAAGGATAAAAGAGTTAGAACTTGGATTTCGATACTTAGAAGTACATAGCGGAACATAGAATCGGTCGGAACTTTTTCGTGGAAAAAATAGGGGAAGAAAAGTGAGACAGTGAGATGAGAGAGACAAGGACGGGGTGAGAGTGCTGGAGAGAGCAGAGGGGCGTGGCAAGATGAATGATCGCAAGACGCGGGAGTATTGATCCCGGGGACCGTACGCTCTCTCGCGCGGGCCAGAGTCGTAGCTCGGTTCTCTTCTCTTTCTCACCCTCTCTACTATCCCGAACACCCTGGGCTAGAGTCTCGTTTCCCTCCGTCTCTCTCCCGCGCGCGCCCCGTTACCGTGGAGCTCAAACTCGAGCTCGTACTTTCCATCCCTCGTCGCTTCTCGAGGTTCGCACCCCTGTACCGGGTGGCGCGGCAGTTGGGTTCAGGGTCATGCGTGCAATCCCCTCGCGGCTCGATCTCATTCCCCCCTTTCTTTTTTTTTCTACCATATACTCCGAAGAGCCCTCGTTCTTTCTCACTTTCTATCTGTGTATCTATCCCATTTCTTTCGAGGCCTATCCATACACCCCGGAGCAAATCGCTTTTACTATTTCACAAGTATTACTTCCGGTTATCGTTCCCAACATTGCAATCGGTTCGAGTTTACAATGGCCGATTATTTATCCAACTGAGGAAACCCGCAAGGCGTGCAGAGACACAGATATACAATTTATTTTAAACAAAATCTATCTATTTTAAAGAATTCCTTTTTCCAAATAGAAATTTACGGCCGCGGTCGAATTTACCGGAAACAAAAAATTCTGATTCAATCGTACCGTTCGATAATTCATCTAGCTAAGGAATACCAAAACCCGTGATCCGGCATGTAAAACATATGAAATTTTCCGAATATTTTTACAACCGGGAGGTTGTGGTAACAGAACCCTGTAACTAAATGTTCAAGCTCAAGTAACGTAATGAAAATTGGCTCGAATATCGAACTTAATTAAGAAACGGGCCGCGTCGGTCGGGTGTCGTTGATTCGTTTCGCGTGTGAACAATAAACAAGACACTGCGTATGTGGCGTTAAAGTTCCGTAACTCGGTACGCCCGCGAGCGAAGCCGCTAGGTGGAAAACACTCGAAAGCCCGTGTCGCGCGAACCGGGTCTCCGAGACGAACGTTAAAGTTTGAGCTTTGCGGGGGAGACAGGGGAGAGAGCACTGGAGAAAGGAAGTTTTCCGCGAGAGGTGCGGTAGATGACGTGACAGGGGCTGGTGGGCGCGCAGAGAGCTTTCAGCGTCAAAGACAAACGCGCCGGAGAAGTTGTAGCCCGGATCGAAGATACGATATAGGCGTCGAGAACGGGGAGTTATTGTGCAACCGGGATTCGGTCTGGCTTCGCTCGCGTCGACCAAAATCCTCGCGAATTCGCAAACTTATCGCCGAATGACAATAGGCTGCCACAATATCATCGCCGAGTTCACGCTCGCACGGCGGATTGTTTCGTCTCGCAGCCACTAATTATTTCCGCCTGCTTCACGATAAACTAATTCGCGATAGTTTCGATCTATCGAAACATCCAATTTTTTGTAGTAAATTAATATCTATCAATATCTAATTATATATATTATTTTTCATACCATTTTCCATTTAAAAAAATGAAATAAACAAGACTCATTTCAAATGGGGAACACGTTTCTATTTTGCCACAGTCTTCCATACATTACACATTGCTATATAATTTTTCATTTTTTTTTCTAGCCGATACGACAAAAGTTGATAAAAAAAAGGAGGAAGGTAGAGCCGACAAGAGTTTCGCCGTAAATAGAGTTGGTCGTACGACGGTTCGTAAACGGTGCTCTAAATATTTAAGTACGTATACGCCCGTCGGTATCGACACGTCGGTTAATAGTAGGTACGCGGAAAGTATGTAAGTGTCGTCGGGGATGCTAACGCGACAAGGAGGGTGGAGAAGCCGAAGAGTGAACGTACAGGGCGATGGACTGACGAGTGTCGTTCGACTTGGTGGACTAACGGTCGGCATCAATTATTCACTCGACATGCGAGGAATTATAGAGCCGAGCTTTCGCCACTGCAGCACCGCTATCAACGTCCAGAGTCAACGCGCCCGCGGTCAAGTTCTCGTAAAGCCCCCATTTTTTTCCTTCCTGTTCTTTTTCTCCCTCAAACTTCCGAACAAAAATAATTCAGCAAACTTTCATCACCTTCTCCTCTATGACTCCGTCGAGGAGTTTGACGATCGAGCCTCGAACCGGTCATTATCGTTAGAACGTTAAATTATTCGTACGTTAAAGAGGTAGTTTTTCCTTCCGGCTCGGAGTGTCGCGGGTTCGGAGGTCACGGGACTGAGGGATGGCTTTGCAGAATCGCACGCGACCGCGCGATCAAGGTCAACTCGTGTGACACGAGACCGGGCGCTCCACTTGCCGAGTTAACGATGCCTGTTCGTCGCGTGGAAAAGAACAAAAAAAAATAAGAAAAAAAAATTAATTATGTTCGGAAGGTTCATATTTTCCCGCCAAAAAATTAACAGCGACAAGGATCGCTTCCGACTCGGAGCAGCACAAGGAACAAAAAATTCTGCGCAAGGTTGTTCGCTTACGAGCCGAAAGTTTGCGACGATCGGTGAAAGGATCTTACGAGAAAATAAAATTTTCGGCGCTATCTACGACCCCTGTGACCATGAAAGATTTCACAGTGGCTTCGAGTAGAGAAGAACCGACGATATCGATCGGTAGTTAATACATTACGGACGGATATAAAATCGGATCCTTATCTACTGCGATAGTAAAAATAATAATGATAGATATTTCAGGCGGGCTCAAAAGTACTTTTCGCACAGTCACCTTTCGAGAGTTTTGTGGTAACATTTCTTTTTTTTCGTACTCTTTCGAGTGCGTCAAAAGCACCGAGAAGTAGTTTCGTCGAAAGGACGAAAGTGCCTTGGGGGGCTGTAGGCGGTGGTGTGGGGATTGCTGGAGGATTCAAGGGGATGCGGATTTTCCTCCCACAGTCCTCCCTTTCGCTCTTGCCACTCTTGATACGGCGTAAGGACGAGGAATTCCTTGCGTGGGACCAGTCGCACCCTTCTCTGATCTTTTTTTTTCTTTCCTTTTTTCCTCTCCCTTCCGCCTTCCATCCCTACTTTCGTCGGAGACGAAGGAAGAGTTTCGCCCGCAACCCCCTCGGGTGTGCGCGGGTGTTCCCCCTCGCTCCGCAGCGCCCCGCGACGAGCGAAGAGCCGGAGGAACGTGAGCGAGAAGGAAAGAGGGCGAAAGGACGTGGAGGACGACGACGACGAAGAAGACGAACCGGCATCGGGGACAAAGGAAGAAAAGTGTAAGGAAAGACGAGGGAGAGGGGGGGGGGGAGAGAGCGCCGCGGAGTTAGATCAATAACAAACCATTATGGACCCTCGAGGCTCTCTTCCGTACGTGTGGGTGGTTCGAGAGCCGAAACACTCGCTCTCGGAGTCTCTCTCCGTCCAACCGGGTGAGAAACGTTTCGTTACCCGGAATGACAAAAATGGAGAAAAATTACCAAAAAGAAAGAAAAGAACCAGAATGATTCGTCTCATCGAGGATCAAATCTCACCTGAAATACGATGATCGAAGTCGCCGACGTTCTTCAGGTATCCACATGACAGTAATTGTGCACAACAATTGTTATATTAAAATGATAAAAATAAAAATTAAATATTGTCTGAGTTTTTGGAACAAGAATTAAATCAAAAACGAAAAAGCAATCGAAATATCGTGGAGAGACGACAGTCTCGCCGTTAGGATATACCGGAAGTTGCGAGCCACTATTAACGCACACTCGAGGGATAAGAGAGACCAAAATTTTCCCGGCGTGAAGTCGGCATTTTCCCACCCGGCGAGTTCGCAAACCGAGAACAGCCTATCAACAGATTTTATCTCCGGTGGTTTCCGACTTCCGGTTTATTTATTTTTTTCATCGTCGGACGTAAGTCGTTCGTTCGTTCGTTAGAATTTATCCTTCTTGCTTTCGAGAAAATCCTCGACATTTTCCGGGCTGCTCGCCACGCCATCCATGCCGGCGTAACCGGCGTGGCATTCTCTCCTCAGCGCACAGCTCAAGATGATTCGCGAACTTTTCTTCCACCGTAGGATCGAAATAATTTCTCGTACTTTTTCAAATAACTGGACGGTAATCGCTCTCGAATCGAATCGGCCAAGTTCGAGGATCAGAAAAAATAAAAATTTCCCGATGGTCGAAAGGACGTTGGCTCACGTCGAAACTAGACGGCCATGCTTGCTGGTCCTCGCTCACGTCCTGGCGGACCAGCAGCACCGGGCGGTCCACCATATCGTTCCTTTCGCGTGCTGTTTTTTTTATTCCTTTCGTATTTTTATATCTCGAAAAAAACTTCCTTCCGCACGACAAAACAAACCTCCGATTCATCACGCCACCGAGGACGTGGGAACGAAAATTCGCATTTGCCAGTTCGAACTTTGATCGCAATATTCGTGAAAACTCGACCAAAAAACCGATGAAAATCCTACCGGAAGTCCCGATTAATCTCTCGCTATTAACGCATCAACCAGCACTCTCTTGCGTTCGCACTCCGCACAGTTTACACAGTACCGAAGATCGCTCGTCGGTAATCTTGTCTTCACTGCATTCGTCTCAAGACTCTCGCGAATCGGAGCGCAACTCGTCAGGCCCTGCGCCTCAACCTCTATCCGAGGTTACCGTTACTTCGTACTTTTAATGTTTTGTCTATTAGTAGAAACGAATAAAAAAAAAGTTCGAAAAACTATCGAATCGCCGGAGACGAAAAAAAAATGTTTAGCCGAGACACTTCTTGGAGATGAGGTGGTCGTTCGTGGACTCGCGATAAAGTTGCACACGCCGGGTTGGTACTACGCGCTGTACCGGCGCTGTACCGGCGAGTTTCGCGATTGGCTCGTCGGCGCTGACGAGGGGAAAGGGCCCCCCGCGCGCTTTTGCCTCCCCACGTACTCTCGCCCCGAGGGAAAGCCGAGGCGGCGTAGAGGACGCGCGACGAGTCCGCCGCGCGGGGTCGAAGGGGACGACGAACGAATCTCGGGTATCCTCGCGCAGCGGCGCTCCACAGAGAGACAGAGAGAGGCCGCGAGAGAGAGAGAGACGGAATGGAACGTCGACGTCGGGACGCCGACGGCGCCGCTTCGGCGAGGGCGCCACCGCGTGGTCGAGACGCCGACGCCCGCGATCGATAAACGTGCGTCGGCCACGCCGACGTTCGCCTTCGTGTACGCATAGCGCGTAATGCGTACCGGATGACGAGAGGGGGGTGGGGACGCGAAGAGATGGAAAGAGAGAAAGATATAACGTACGAGTGTAACGAAAGGAAGGGAGATACGAGAACATGGGGGGGGGGGAGAAAGGGAAGGAAACGTAGAGGCAAGGGGTGAAGCGCTACAGCGATGGAGTAAAGGAACTGTGAGGTAATCGGAATACCACAGTCATTGGCCCCACGAGAAGGTATCACTTGGATATCCCAACAATAAAACTGTACTTACTTTTTTTTCTACACTTTTTGGATCAAGTACACCGCAGCGTATACTCGGGAACATTTTCCGACCGGGTTGATGCGTTATTGTCCCGAAAATGTTTACATCGGGTACATTGACAAATGCCGAAAACATTGATTTTTTTTTTCTGGATCAGCTCGACTATGTGTCCGTGAATAGAGTCAGTCGAAAAAATGCCTCGAGCCAATTGTATACGCATACCCCCACATATATGTATCCTCACAGTGCATGCATACAAAACCGTTAAGTCACCGTTGCATCGCCAACGACTGTGCCACGGAATAAACCGCTCGGCGAACCGTTGAGAGAAAGACGGAAGGAGCATAGATAGGAAGATAAGAAAAGTCATCACGGTCAGTGAGCGCCCCGGCCACCGGCCACTACGCCGTCATTCATTGATTGCGAGCTTGCGTGGCTTTAGCCTCCTCTCCGAGCACGTACTATCCCCGCATAGTACCGTCTCTCACTCTCTCTCGGCTTACTAGAAACCTTCGTGGTGTACGTAAAGCGTACTACGAGCGTATGTACGTTCGTACGTACAGTGCCTCTGTTAAAGCGCATACTACAGACACACACACACACGCACACATATTGACACATACACGTTAACGTCCGAGCTCCGAGCGCGTTGGCCGAGAAGAGGGTTCACGCACGGTGCGAGAGCGAGAGGCCACGACCGGATGAAAGAACCGTCAGCCGGATGTGTAACGTACTATATACACTGGTATAGTACACGGGAGATAGAGAGAAGGAGAGTGAGGATAGAAAAGTGTGTACACACGGAGAGCGCGAGCGCGCCTATCCCCGTTTGTGTTAAAACACTCCAATGCCGCCGAGAGAGCCGGCACTCTTATGTGGGTCAGTCAAACTAGCCGGGAAACGGATTTTACTGCGTAGTACGTAGTCTACAAAGCCCGGAGAGACACACACGGACGATCGACATCTACACCCGTAGCGCAGATGGGGTTACTCGTTTTTTATGCGCGGATGTGGAATATATTTCCTTTTTTTTTTTTTTTTTTTTTTTTTTTTCCAGTGGGTCAATAAAAATAGAAAGAAAAAGAAATTGATACGAAGGAAGGAAACGGGAGTAACGAGAGATAAATACTATATGGGCTCGGAGGTCGGTGCACCGGGAAAAGCTCATTCATTGATTGCATCGGGCGCACCACGGGCGGAGCGGTGGCGTGTTCTCTCGGTTAGCGTGTTTCTCTCTGTACTCGCCCATGTGTGTTACAACGGTGCGGCAGGAGAGAAGGGAGACCGGGCCTTTTACGCTGTGCTATATCTCGGTGCCACTTGGTGCACGTGAACGAGCGCCCTGTGAGTAAGCAGGGGGTGCGGAAGGGTGTGTGTACGAGAAACGAAAGAGGGGGAGGGGGGAGAAAAAAAAATGCGCGAGGGTCGGCGATACCGAGAATGAATCGAGCGCGCAAGGTATAGATATACATGTACGCGCGCGAACGCGGTGTGGCAAGTAGATAGGGCAATGAGTGGTCAGACTGTGTTTTTACTACGACGTTTTTTTTTTCTTTTTTTTATTTTCTCTCTTTTCATTCATTTCTTTCGCAGCTAATATAGATGTGTCCGAGACGCTGAGAGCAGTCGAGTGCAATTCGGTGAGAATGAGAACAGCGAGAGAAACCGTTGAGGAGCATTAATTTTTAGCCTAATTAAAGTGACGAGGAGATTAAACGAGCTGGATGTGTAAGAATATATATCCGAGATGGATCGCTGCGAGGGGGACGGGGGAGGTCAGGGGGAGATCGTTGTGGGAGCTTAAAATAGCCGACGACACAGTCGACAGGAATGTAAGGGCGGAATAGAGTTTTATTGTCGAATGAGAGAGAGAGAAGGCCCTAAGATTAACTCGGGCCAAGTTACGGGCACATGCGCCAGCCGCGAGACTTTAGAGGAAACTCTGTACGGTCTTTCTCGATCGCCCAGATTTCAGATTCTTTTTTCTTACCAAATATCTGGTGTCAGAGATTACGTTTGGTTTCAAGTTGATTATTTTTTAAGTAATTGATTATCGATTTATAAAATTCACCCTCCACATTTGAGCTTTTTTTATGTTATCGAGAATACCATAAACCGTTCCATAACTTTTTATTTTTTTGCCAAAAACAGCACACTATTTTTTTCCATTCAAACTGGAGCAAACATAAATTCACTGATAAATTTTATTTCAGGAAATGGCAAAGTGAATCTCCATTCGCAAAAATACGAGACTGACTGTACGAAGATAAAAAAAAATAAGGGGTCTTAATTTTTTTTTTTTGAAGCGTGATAAAATTGTGAAAAAATTGCATTGGAATCCGATCGAAGTTGCCGGAATGGGACACGTTCGGTACGTGTACGGCGCGCGATAACGCAAGCCCCCGTCTCAAAAAAGCGTAGATATATACGCGCTTATAGTATACTATACACACTATACTTCAGGGGCCAAACTTCTCTCGACAAATGAATGAAACGCCGAGGACAGCGACGACGTGCTCGTAGCGGAGATCGCCTCTCCTCGCATTAGTAGTAAAAACAACGTCGCAGTCGGCGTCCCGTGTTTCGTGAGGCTCCGACAGTGCATCGTTCGCGCGTGCGCGTAAGAATGATAAAAATGTATGAATACAGATAGAGAAATGAAGAGAGCAAGAGAGAGAGAGAGAAAAAGATTGGGGGGAAAAAATACCACGCCGTATCACCGGCGGCCTCTTCCACGACGAGTCGAGATAAGGGACCTCCTGGATGTCGTAATTTCCTCAGGAATTTCTTCTGCCTCCTGCCGCTCGTTTCTTCGCGACTCTATCTCTGCTTTCTTTTTTTTTGTTTCCATCGTCATCTCTTTCTGACTCTCTACGCCCGGCCGATTAGGCCTCTTGTCGTGCGTGTAAACGTGGGAAACCGGATTCTCTACCGTGACTCTGAGAGTTCACTCGGAGAATCTCGAAAAACATATTTTTTCACGCCACCCTATAGTCTTATGATTTTTCGATAAAATAAATTGGTCTTTCGGCAATGTCCCGTTGGCTTTGGACTAAACCTGCTGCACACACATACCTATATATATTTCTTTAAACAACCTCCAAAAATAAAAAAAATAATAATTTTTTTGTGATGATTATGATTTTTCGAAATGTTCCCTAACGCCCGTGATGTGTCGGCAGGTAAAGTTCTCCAGATACAGTTTTTTTATTTTAAAAAATGCTCCCAGCCAAAAAATTCGTAATAAAAGACGATGCAATTGCGGTGACTGGTCGCGAATTCCCGCGCAATTGCCGAGGACAAATAAGCCACCCTCTCCCCCCACCCCTCCCCACAGGGCCGTTTTCTTCACGCGTTCGTTATCTCACCAACAAGTTAATCTTTATAAATAGCTCGAGTAAACGGTTATATTTAATCCTGACCCTCGTGTGCCGTTCCGCCTCCTCCCTCTCGCTCCTCGCCTCTCCTTGTCGTATTAGTCGACTTCTTTCACACTCGTTGCGCCTCGAGAGGAGCGCTTTAACGTTGATTCCCTTAAACTCTCTCACACTTTATCCTCGTTTAAGTACGCGGTGCCCAACTGTGTGTGTTATGGTATGCAGTGCGCTTCTCACAGGGTTCTCTCAACTTTGTTCTCCTCTTCCTGGGATTACTTTGCTACTTTACTGCCCGAGCACTGGGCTCTCACTGTCCTCTCCGAGACTCGTGTTTATTTACGACTCTTCCCTAATGGACATCGCGGACAAAAAAAAAAAAAAAAAAAAAAAAAAAAAAAAAAAAAAAAAAAAAAAAAAAAAAAAAAAAAAAAAAAAAAAAAAAAAAAAAAAAAAAAAAAAAAACACGTTACAACAATGAAGTCTACTTCGTTGTCTCGTCACACTCGACGAGAGACTCAAGCGTATGGGTTCGCTTGTGTGTGTGTGTGTGTGTGCGTTTATTGTAGCTGCAAGTATGTAACCGCTGGGGCGAGCTTCGAACCCGTCTAACCCGAAGTCTCTCTCTCTCGGCCCAATGGAGAGGACAGTCGCAAACGATGGAACGCGCACGCATGCACACATCGTCAACGGCATAACGGGCGTATAAATGCAGCTGCCGGGGAACAGCACGATGTAGTAAACACGTAGCGCGAGGTTCTCCATCGGAACCCTCGAGCATCGAGTCGCGCTCTCGATAAGGACGGACCGTGCGTAAAGGGACAAGAGCGAGAACGATGCACCGGCGACGATCACTGGTCATCCACCTCTCTACCTTCGACTTCCCGGAATCCCGGGGGGGATTGAAACAATTTTGACTGCCGGGAAATTTCAGCGCCTGCGTCACGAACCCTTAATCGTCACACATTGCAAACAACAAAAAATTAGTAAAAAAAAAGTACGACAAATATTGTGTTTTTGGTTACAAAAAAAAGGTTGAATAAAATATCGAAAATGGGTTGGAAAGAAAATTTTGAAAAAATTCCCAAGCGAAGGTAGAGAGCCTCCGAAGATGTCGTAAAAATTTCGAAATGATTCGTCGGTCCGTTTCAGAGTTACACATAGCTTGAAAAAAGAGCGGATCAAACTACACAATTTTTGATCCAACAGGTATATCGATATATGACACATAATACCGGAGTGACTGTCGCAAAAGTGATTTTTTTCGCGGTTTTCGATTCGTCTCCTTTCGGGGTTGAACGACAAGCCGACGCTTCGGGAGGCGCCCTCATCAGGAGTGAAGAAAGAAAAAGAAATAAAAAAAATAGTCGAGCCGCGACGGCTTAAATCTTTGTTTCTCATCCTTTGAGGCAAACGAAAGGGGTTGGAGTGGCTCCAGCCGCGGGGGTGACTTTCGAGTGGCGGTGGCCCAGTGACCTTGTAGCTCTACGGGCGCGTTGCGCGGGCGTTGCACCGGAAAATTAGCTCAATTTCGTGTTTTTTTCCCCCCTTTCGGAGAACATTCTCTCGTTCGCTCTTACGCACAGTTCGCCTCGAATAGGGAGGAGGGATGAAGAGGAGAGAACGGTGACGGTAATCGCGACTCGTTTTCGCTCTTCTCATACTCATTCTCTTTTATGCACCCCTTTCAGACCCCGAGACTTTCACTACTCAGCGCCCGGGTTCCCGGGGCTCTTTTTACCGTTTCGCAATCCCTCGTAATCTACCCCCAACGTTTTATGTATATATGTATATACCTTCCACGGCTCATCCTCCTGTAGTATACTTTCTTCTTTCAGTACTTATATTCCGCGGCCGGACCAGCCCGGACGGGGCTCAACGTTCGCCTTATTCAGAGCTAACCCGTGTATGCTCACCGCTACCCTTTCTACGCCCTGCCTCGAGAGTGTACCTCACGATTATTTTATGTCTTCCAGATCCCCGTCGCGTCTCTACCACCGCGAATTAATAAAGGGGCCGTATCTCCGAGCTAAGAGAGTTCCACAGAGAATTGTCTCGCGTTAAGATCCTTTGCCCGTGTTATTTCAAAAAACCAATGACATAGCTGCACGTTTTTATCCATGTATCATTTATCCTTAAAATTCTTACGGGAAGCTTCATAAAAATATTCCCAACTTTGCTGCACATCTACAAGCTTCGAAGGCAAGATTGTTTTTCTCTTTTGCATATCTTTCAATTAATCATCCTTGGAAAAAAAATAAGCCTCGCCGTTTCCGTTACAGCGGCGGGGAATAAATATGTATGTATGCGCGAGAGATAAAATTGTATCGAGTATGTTTGAGCTGGAAACATAAGCTGACGCGGCCTGTTCCCCGAGAGCGGTAATCGTGCTTTCCCACGGAGGGAGGAATCGCGATTGGCAAGAAGCGTACGTCCAGGTCTTTGCACGGACGTAAGATCGCCATCTACGTCGTTCGAGCGATCGTCGCTCTTCGTATACCATCATCAGGTACACTACCCGATGCGGGGAACCGCTAAAAACTGGCCCTTATACGTTTTCCGATCTCGGTACGACGACCAAGTTCTTCCCTCTTGTTTGTTACTCTGACTGTCGCTCCGTCTCTTTATCCCTCTCTCGCGAGTGTTGTACCCTACGTCACTTGCCCAGCGACCCCATACCTGAAGAGAGTTTGAGAAAGACAATGACCGGCGAATCGACTCGCGCAGCGGGCGAACTAAATAAGTAGAATCGTCGCGGGGAAGGGAATAACGAAAAAAAACCCAACTGTGAGCAAAGAAAACGCTGGTCAGTAGAGTCAGTCTTCGGGTTTAAAGTCGCGGGAACCGCGAGAACTCATCGACTTTGCTGGGAACGCGGAAGCACCGCGAGATACAGCGGAAAAAGAAAGAGAGGGAAAACTGTTATCCGTTAAAGGCTCCGCGTCCGAGGCTCTCGATGTGCTCTTGTTCATCGCCGAGGGCTTCGGTTGACCATATATCGCTTTAGATCATTTCCACCGGGTGTGTGTGCACATGCACCCCTAGAATGCACAGACTCATCGCCAGGTGTTTCCTCGCGGAACTATTTTCAGCGAGATCGAAAACAATATTTGGTCAATTCGAGCCACTTTCCAAATATATATTTTTTTATAATAATTAATAATAACTTATTAAATGGACCGACGGATGGATTTTTTTAAAATAAAATAGATTCTATATAAATCATTTTTTTAATCAACCAGATTTAACGTTACGATGCTGAAGGCGGAATATATATTTTTTATTTATTCTTTATTACTATTTAGAAAACGTTCCGAGGTTGCCGGTGTGACAGTAAAAAAGTAGTTGCAAGCACGAATGAGAAATACGAGGAAACTAATTTGAGCGAAACGAGAGAAAAATGGTAGGTTCCCGTTCGTGTCGCGGCGGGCTGAGTTTCAGAGCGGCGAATGCAAAGGGGAGGTGGGGGGCGGGGGGGGGGGGGGGTTAAAAAAAATTGGATGCTGCGCGGTGGCATACACACGTCTGTCGCGTCTCTCGTGTCTCGTTTGACTTGTCATCGTTCTCTCGTAGCGATGTAACGGTCGATGCCAGCCGAGGGAGACTGAGTGAGTTGGTGCCTCGTTCCCGAGGCTGCCACGAGTTTCTCTCTATACTCACGGGTTAGTCACGCTCTCCCGTCTTTATGAATGGGTCGTATGTACACATACTCTACTCTATCACCACTACGATTACCACTATACGAGAGTAAAGTACGAGCTCAGACTATCGGGACTGACGAGGAAACGAGAAAACTGGAAAATTCTTCGCCAAGATCGCCATCTACTTGCCGTAGATATTTTTACGAAATTTTTTGTGCTCTGAATGAATTATTTTTATTTTATTCAAGCCCATTGTTTCTATTCGGAACTATGAATTGACTGTGAAAAGAAGAAATGCCGATAAAAAGCTTTCGTTAAAGATTTTACACAAGAATCACCTCACACTGTAAAAAACCTTTGTTTAAAAATTCATAAATGTATATGAAGTTTTATGCATATACAGTATATAAAACTTCATTGACATGTATGTAAGAATATTGCGTTACCGGTATATTAAAAACAA
>JAPYZC010006396.1:0-19796 GCA_030522665.1 Ichneumoninae sp. A BG-2022a | reverse complement strand
CCATTCCCATGCCAAATTTAAGCTCGATACCTCCATGTTTACTCAAATTAGACGGTTTTTGGTAATTTTTGAAAAAATCAAAATTCCATAAAATCTGATTCCTTCGGTAGATTTCAGCCAAATTCAGTACCAAAGGTCTTTGATAAAATACTATATGCGTGTGCAGTTTTATGACGATAGCTCAAAATTTGTGAAAGTTAGAGCTACCACAGACTTTTTAAAAAAATTTCGAATTCCCGTAAAATCCCGAAACGAGTCGTAATCTCCATGAAAATGATATCGAAGGACGAAACGTGACCACTCTACTAGTGTACAAAATTTGAACCCGCTATCCTAAGCCGTTTCCGAGTTATAGTCGTCCTAAGCGATGCACGCTGTCACACACATACATACACACATACATGCGGACCCCAGCTAAAAATCACATTTCTCGACGTTTTCGACCGTTTTTAGTACGCTGATATTAAAATTTCGAAAAAAATGTTGTCACGAAAACATAGCTTCCTCTACGAGGAAGCAAAATGTAATAAACGAAAAAGTATACATTCCTTAAAACTATTTACTAATCAACAATTATGATTTAACGCGGATTTGGTGCCAGACCCGCCGGAAAAAGATATTATTGTCTTATCCAACAATATATATTTATTCGCCAGAGTTGCGAGTTTAAAGGGTTAAAATCGATCAAACAAAAAAGTTTCTTCCCCGGACCGCGTTTCGTTGTGCACATTTTTTTCCCATCTTGTTAAGAAATATACTCAGGCTTCGTAATTTTTTTTTCCGCCTGGTGTGAATAGCTGAACACAATCGGCACAAAGGTAGCTTTTGCCTCTGGGCTTGTGTGTTTACTATATATACCAGAGGCAAAAGGCAATAGGCACGGGGCGCATAGCTTCTCCTCGGTTACATATAAAGCATAGGCCGAAACGAGACCTCGGGGTGCCGTGACGAGGACCCATGGGGTCCATGCTGGAAAAAAAAGAAAAAAAAATCAGCTGTTAACTGCTCCTGCAGCGATGCCCGCCTACCCGTGGTACGTGTGTGACGTACATACGCGATACATAAATATATTACACACAATACCCATATATGGTACAATGGTGTAATGTAAAAAAAATCGCATTAATGTAAATATATATTTTATAGTGGGTACGCAAAAAAAAAATCTGAATGCGCCTTAACTCTTTATTTATGAGGCAATTTATGGATTTTTGTGATAAATTTTCGCTGATGTCGAAAAACTTACAAATATAGCTTTTAGATGATTAAAAAGAAAAAAAATTGGTTCTCAGAGATTTGAAAATTTGGTAATGCTACATTGATATGCGGCAGAACAACGCATCAGGCGCTACGGCAGTTTTTGCAAATAATAGATAGAAAATAATTTTTTTTGTCTAAATGTCTAAAATTTTTTTTTTTTTTCATAAATTGTGCATTTGTCAAGCGTGCCATTTTTTGACAATCGTATTTTGTTGTGTTTTTGATACCATTAAGAGTCTAGCAGTTGTAAAGAATTCATTGGTTATATAGCTTTTACACGCGGAGTCAGAGAACAAAAAATTGCTTCAAGACAAACTTTTGGAAGATATTGTGATTTTTGGATATTTTCAAGCAACGATAACTCCGATTTTCGACGAACTTATAGAAAACCCGATGTATTTATTGGGTTTTATGGGAACAAACGCGCGACACAGTGTCCACGGTGTAGTCGTAAGATTGTTTTTCGTACCGTTACAGAGCGACGAAAAAAATTCAAAAAAGCACGCCTCGCCATTTTTTTTTGTCAAAATCGAAATAAAAAAAAAAATTCGTGACCTCATAATTCGATGTATTTTTGCACACCGAGTACGAATCCGACATTAGATTTGATCCAAAGTCAAACCGGGCTTCGATAATCACCCAAAGATTTTTTTAATTTCGTCTCGACCGAAATTTTGATATTTGGACATTTGACAATCGTTAGTTGTGCGAAAATAAATGAATAAAAGGGTTCCGTTTATTCAATGGACACCTTGTTTCCATGCCTAGAGAATTTGTCTACATCCCAGATAAGATGTCCATGTAATGTGTTACATACACTTAAAAGTTCTCGAGGCGGGAGAGCAGAAAACAGAGGTGACTACGCGAGTGCATCGCAAATTCGTATTCCATTTTTTATTTTTCCATTTTTTTTTTCTCTCATTCACCGAGTGTCTCGGGGCATATATGTACCGGCGCGGCGTATACGCGATAATGCCAGGCCAGGGATCTATGGGAAGCGATTTGAATTAAAGGGAGTTTCGCTCGACGTCGAGGTCTAGCGAAATTCACGTCCCTCCGTCTCGAGGGACTCGTTTCCACTCGTACGAGAATGTACCTCTTTCTCCCTCTATTGCCCCGCCGCCCCTCCACCCACCCGCGCCGCCTTTTTCTGTTTTAACACCGGTCAATTCTTCACGTTATCGAAGGACCTTGCTATATTTTCTATATCACGGTTTATTGAACAGTTTTTATGTATTTTTATGGAAAACTGTATAATCAACTGCAGAGATGCAAAAGGCTATTTCCCGCGTCGTATTCTTACCAGTCAATCTGGCAATTATTTCGAACGATTTGAAGTATTCGAATGATTGGAATAATTCAAATGATTCGAATGCTTCGAATGATTGGATTAATTCAAATGATTCGAATGCTTCGAATGATTGGATTAATGCAAATAATTCGAATGCTTCGAATGATTGGATTAATGCAAATAATTCGAAAAATTTGAATGATTCCAATGATTCCAATGATTCCAATGATTTCAATGATTCCAATGATTTCAATGATTCCAATGATTCCAATGATTCAAATGATTCCAATGATTCCATTGATTTCAATGATTCCGATAAATCGAATGCTTCCAATGAATCGAATGTATCGAATGTATCGAATGTATCGAATGTATCGAATGATTCACAACTAAAGATACCAACGCAGATGCAATTTAAAAAATCATATAAAATAATAATTATAAAGTATATCCAAAAAGACACGAATAATAATATAACGCGATAATCACGCGAAAAGACGCGATAATCAGGTAGCTCTATCAATGAGAAAAATAAAACAGCCATCGGCAGGCGCTGCCAAAATTGAGAATGATGGTGTGAAGAGCGCCACTAAAAACAACATTAGAGAAACGCTACACAAATTTGGTGCTAGAAGAAGGTAGATAAAACAAGTACGAAAAAAGAAAAACAAACTGAACATTTGGCATGCTAATGACTCGAATTCTTACAATACAAAATACCCACAAGTTTTTGATAAACGAAACATAAGGCGTATGGTCAATTTTTTTTTTACTCTTACGAACTAGAAACCCATGGTGCGTGCGGACAATTCTTGAGGCCCGGCGAGTTTCCATGTCGCCTTAACAAGCAACACTTTGATCTCAAACTGGATTTTTTTTCTCATACGTGACCAGTCAGATTCGGCAGCACCGCCTTTCAACTTTGAATAATAATATTATACTTTGCGCAATTCATCCGCTCCTCGATTCTTCGCATCGAGTCTGCATTCGCGGAATCCTAAATATAATAATAAAAATAAATGAAAAAAAAAAAATTGCAAACCGCATCTGTTCGTTCTTATTAAGATTCGAGATGGGTCCGGTGAGTTTGAACTAGATATTCCTGTTATTTCGATATACCGGGTTCCTATGTAAGCAAAAAAAAAAAAAAAAAAAATATTTTAAAAGAAACATTAAGTATTTTCCGCTATATATATATTTTTTAATAAAAAATGTATCTTAACGCTTCCATGACGGATATAAAAAAGAAATGTTTTTCTCGGCTTCGTAATCGATCACCCGAAGTCTCGGGCGAAATTCTATTGCGAGTTATATATTTTTTTTTGCTTTGCTTTTCGCCTTTTTGCGATGACAAAAGAGATTGAATTAAAGCGAGCAAAAAGGAAAGGGTTGCGGGAATGGGGGGGGGGGGGTGATGGACTCGAGAGTGTGCTCTCGAGGCAAAAAGGATTTTCACGAGAAGGCGGCTTCGCGAAAGGACTCAACGTCCGAGCTCCTTGCGTCCGAGGTGTAGGTCGGTAGATTTTATCACACAGAGATTCCTCAACGCGCGTACGTCCCGTCCGTCAGTCAGTCCGTACGTTGCTGGCGCGCTTTCATAAATGTACTATCTTTGCGTACGTATACCTCTCTCCCATGTGTTTCTTCGTTTCGCCAGGCCGAAGGAGCTCGAATTTTATTAATTTTGGGTTAAAAAAAATTCGATAAATAAATTAAATTTATAATATTATTAATAGTATTATTAATACTATTATTCATACCATTATTAATATTATTATTCATACTATTATTAATACTATTATTATAGTACATTACGATACTAGTGCGACAAAACTTTTTCTGACGAGTGTGAGTTTGAAAAAACTCACACGAGTTGAGAAAACGTTTTTCGCACGAGTATCGTACGAAATTTTATTTCACAAGGTGCTAAAGGGGAGTCTTACGAGCGCGAAGCGTGCGTAAAACTGCACTTTACGCACCGAGTGAAATAAATACTATTATTAATACTATATAATTACTACTATAATTAGTAATTATATAGTATTAATATATATAGCGCTTGTCTGACCTTCGATTATCCGAGCCTCCGCGTTATCCGACGCACCCAACTAATACGAGCCCTTCGCGTTAACCGAGGTGTAGGCTTGGATAATACGGAACACTCGGATAAAACGGATAAAGCAGCATGCCCGCGTGCTGTAACATCTACATTGTTGCATATGCTTGAATACGCTTAAACTTCTACATTTTTGCAACGTCTTTATACTGCGAGCTGCAAATACATCGGTTCCGATTCTAGAGTCAATGGTAGAACATCGTTATGTTTCAAAAAAAGGAAAAAAGTCATAAATTACCTGATAAAGTTAATGTTTATACGAAGTGGTGTGTTATTTTTTACATATATACTTATAGTAAAAGTTTGAATTGAGTTTATGTTATCCGTGTTATCCGAGTTTTCGCTTATATGACCTACGCTCTCCCCACAATACCTCGGATAAACGGGGTTCTATTGTATTTATAAGCCTATTGCTCAACTGTCGATGCGCCAGCTAGCGCACGGTTACAATGATAAGAAAATACGGTTGAGTCAACTAACATTCAGGCAGGGATGTTCAACTAAATATTTTGATGGTACTGCTAAAAAATTTGTTAGTTCAACAATTTGTTAGTTTAACAATTTGTTAGTTCAACAATTTGTTAGTTCAACAATTTGTTAGTTCAACAATTTGTTAGTTCAACAATTTGTTAGATTTGTTAGTTCAACAATTTGTTAGTTCAACAATTTGTTAGTTCAACAATTTGTTAGTTCAACAATTTGTTAGTTCAACAATTTGTTAGTTCAACAATTCCACCAAAATATTGTTGAGTCATTAAAATATTTTGTTCGACCACCAAAATATTTATTTGAAAGTCCCTGCCCGAATCTTAGTCGACTCAACTGTACTTTTTTATCAGGGTAAGCGGTCACCCATCCAAGCACTGACAGCGAACGATCATGCTTGACTTGGGAGACCACCGGACCCGTGCGCAAACTTCGCATCCACCGCTGTCAGTTATTTAATGTTTACATAAAGCCCTCGGTTTTTATTTAAATATATAATAGTAGTACAAGTTTGAATTGAGCATGTTATCCGTATTATCCGAGTTTTCGCTTATCCGACGTACGCTCTCCCTACGTTACCTCGGGTAAACGGGGTTGCTTTATTCGCGATAATGTTCCTTTATTCGCGAAGCGACGAGGAAACCAACAATGCAGAAAATGGTTTCTCATCGAAGAAGCTTTGCGAATAAAGGAACATTGTGAGAAAGCTATATGGAAATTTCAATTTTCAACTTAAAAAAAAAAATACACTCAGTTTGTTAATAATATATTTTTGAATAATAAATGAAACTATGACCTCTTTTCGTTAATTTACATATCTCTGCCATGCGTCTCTTCGTTTCGCAAGGCTGAGGGAGCTCAAAATTTTCAAAATTATTAATTTCTACATTTAAATATTTTCTCCGTTAATATTAATGTTATTCCAATAAAAATTAATTCATTAATTAAATAGTTATATTATATTAACTTCAGTATGAAACATTAATATTTTCTAAATTCTAGATTTTCTTTTTTTTATAAATTAAATGAAGATACGGACGCAAAATCGAAAAGGTTTTTTTATTTTATTTTTTTTTGCTGGAAAAACAAGAGCTCATCGACAATAGGACGGTAAAGGGGCGATATAATCGTTCGCGATTCGAGTATCGCTCGACTCACGAGCTTTTTTTCTTCACTCTCGAGAATTTCCGTTCGTTGCGGGAACAAAGTTTCGTCGACGGTCCCTCGGGTGCCCTGATCCAGAGCTTCTCGCCTATTCCGGGCAGAGAAAGACACCGCACTGTATCGCAGATGTACTGCGAAACGTACGAAAGCCTTCGCGAACGGGCGAACGAGACAAGATCAACATTTTATAAAATAATTTTTTTTTTTATTTTTTTTTTTAAATCTTTTGACGAAACTGAAGATGCACAAAATGAGTGATAGACTCGCATATGTTCTTACCGAAGGTTCGTCGAAGTAAGAAGTTTTTCCTTTATACCCTAAAATAATTTAAAAAATCATATTTTTAAAGAAATGTGTAACGCGTCTTAGGGTCGAATTTTAAGACAGTTTGAACTTGAGATCGCACTTAATGTCAAGGTTCGGCGCGAACTTCATTGCGTACTTAAAATCTATCTTAAGTTGAGGCGTAAGATCGAAAATTCGTTCGAACCTGAGTTTGATCTTAATATTCAACTTGAACTACACTGTAAATAATGTCTGTTTGAAAATTCATAACTGTATATGAAGTTTTATGCATATACAGTATATCAAATTTCATTGACACATATGTAAGAATATTGCACTACCAGTATATTAAAAACAATATTATTTCTATAATATTTGTAATAATAACATACACGGATGGCTCAATTTTCAATGTATTGCATTTAAGATTAAATTATAAAAATTCAAATACAATGTACATGAATTCTAATTTCATATACCGAGGTTGTATATTTCATATAACTTTGTATATTACACGTGTTGCAAATTTCATAACATTTTTTACAGTGTACAATTGAATTTTGGTTCAGACTTAAATTCGAACATAAAATAAAATTTCAGTTCAAACTTAAAATAAAAGTTACGTTCGAACTTAAGATAGATCTTAAGCATGCAATGAAGTTCGGGACGAACTTTGATCTCAAGAGCGACCTTAAGTTTAAACTAACGTTTAAAAATTCAGCCCTTAAAAAAGAAGTTTAAGCATGTCCTCGAAATCGTCAAAGCTCCCTGAATCGCTTATCTGGTCCATTTTGCCCACTCGCCATCCCCTCTCCACATTATTTTTCATACTTAAGGAAATTATAATATGTCCAGAAAGTAATTAAAATACAGCCAGAGCCTGTATTTTCCAGAATTCAAGTTCATCAATTTTTACCAACAATTACACGATGGTCCATTTCGCCCCACACCCATTTTTATTTTGTCCGCATTTGCCAAGTGAGCGTACCAGATTCTTGTGTCTTGAAAAAAAAAGTTTAAGCACGTCGTTGCGAATCGATGAAGCTCCCTGAATCGCTTGGTCCATTTTGCCCCCCCCCCCCACCCCACCGGAGTTACAGAACGGATGAGAGATAGCGAGGGAAAAGGGCCGAAGGTGTGAACGTCTCGCGTACACACCGAGGAGCCCTGTGAAGCATTCACGTGAGAGAAAACTCCCTGGAGAAATAACCCCGGTTGTATGTAATGTACGCGCTAGTGGGTATTGTAAGGGGGAGGGGTGGGGGGTATAAAAGGCGTTGGGGCTGGGCAAAAGCGCACGGGAGGTCGTTGGCGCAGGAGGGACCTCGGAGCCAGCCACCGTACGGAATTCCACCGAAGCAGGTGCGATACATTTTACTCCTTCCTCTTTCCCTTTATTTATTATTTTATTAGCTAGCTACACCTCCCCCCCCCTCCCTTCTTTAAGGCCATCTCGCTCGCACGAAAGTCTAAGGTCGGAGAAGTCAAGACTATCGGCACGGAGAAAAACATGCAGTTGAATTTTTTTAATGTTTATGTTGTGACTATTTTTTATATGGCCGACGAATAAATATTAATTAGGTGGCGCAATAAAAAAATTGAAATATTATTTTATTATTATTAAAGACTCATTCGATTGGCACGGTTAATCTGCTATAGTCGTTTGGCACGTCACAGAAAATAATTCATTATTTTTTTATGTTTAAAAAAATATAGAGCAAAATTGACTGCCTGGAAATTGTGATGAGAATTAAGACATTAGGGTAAGAGTGGGAAATATGGCCCGGTCCATATATCATTGATTTACGTGTTAATCGAGGTGGGCCATATTCACCACTTTTACCGTATTAGTAATTTTCCGTTTATTTATTATTTTATTAGTTAGCTACCCCCCCTCCCCTCCCCTCCCCTCTTCTTTAAGGTCATCTCGCTCGCACGAAAGTCTAAGGTCGGAGAAGTCAGGACTATCGGCACGGAGAAAAACATACAGTTGAATTTTATGAATCTTTATGCTGTGAAAATGTTTTATACTGTCAACGAATAAATATTAATTAGGTGGTGTAATAAAAATATTTAAATATTTAATTATAATATTTTATAATATGAAATATTTAAATAAGATAATGTTATTTTATAACTTTAAATATTTTATTATTATTATTGTAGGATCGCGCAATTAGCGGGGTGAATCGGCTATGCTCATTTTGTGCGTCAGACAAAATAATTACATTTTTTAAATGTTTAAACAAATATAGAGCTAAATGGACTACATGTCAATTGTGATTAAAATTAATGAATTTTTATTACGCACGGGGTGAATTTACTGCAAACAAACACGAGAAAACGTCTCTCTACGCCCTTGCGCACTTTAATAATTCTTAGTAAATTTTGGATCTCAAAACAACCATTATATTTTTCAAAAAATCTTTACCGAAAAATGTTGTATGCAAAGAATTTTTCGAAAATTTTGAACTGGCGAAAAAATGTGTGTGTACTTTTATACTACACAACTGATGGCGCAAGCCATCAGAGCCAAAACTCCGAGTCGACGTTATCCTCGGTCGATAAAACAGAAAACTTTCTTTTTTCTTCGTTTATTTTTTTTACAGATTTACTGACCGAGTTGTTTGTTTTATCGCACACAAACATATACGATTACGATTAAAATAAGTAGCTTGGAATTGAAGATAAACATTTTTTGATGAAAAAACGCGATAAGATAATGATTTTTTAAACTTTTTCACAAAATCGAAAGCGAAATTGGGTTTCAAAAATTTGATTTTTTTCGGACTGTGGATATTGAATTTTGGAGTTTCCGATGAATTTACTTTTTCGTGTAGGAATCAAGAGACCTGTTCACCTTCGTCCGTTGCGAAATTAAACATCGCGTCGGATAGGTGAAGCGAAATGTAGTTGACGTATGATTGCGGAAGGGTGGACGGCGGTTTATAAAATAATAAGCGAGTCAAGCAAGCCGCGGGGCATTTCTGGCTTCTCTCTGTGTGTGTGTGTATTTGGTGGACATTTAAAGTGCTTGCCCGTGTCCACGTCCGTCGACCTTAATTATATCTCCCACACTGCCTATATCGGGAGACCGTCTGGGAAAATCGTCCAGTCTCGTATCCAAACTTCAAACTGACCCATCTAGTTTCCCTATGCATTTTTTTCCCCTCTTTTTACTTTTTATTTTCGCCCAAAAATCCGTTTTGCAATCGCCACCAAATCCAGAGAGAATAATACATAGTAAGATTTGAGCGATTATGAATATTATTATTTATTACAATAATTATTGGTATCAAAATATAAGTAATGGGTATTATCATATTTTTTAGTAATATAAAGTGTTTTAAAATCTTACGACTCTATTTGTCTCTCTCGTAGACGAAGTTTGCCGTAACTCAATACGTGTTGTTATGTCAATATTTAGAATATAAATATTTTAACCCCAGAGCTATTATTTTTACTATCTTCTAATTCATAACTGGGGTAAATATGTACCCCAGGCGTTTCTTCAACGTACAAGGGTCCTGTGAGCAGTAAGTGGGTTTTGCCGCACATGAATCTCTTCGTTTTTTCATAAGGAAGAGAATGGTATGCAGCAAATTTTATTTTATTAAAGTTTAGGGGGTAAAAATCACCCACAAAGCCTAAAAGGTGACAAAACCGACAAAAAAATAGTAGTTTAAAAAAAATTGTCCGATTTTCAAATCTCAAATACCATTTCACAGAGGACACATCAGGCTATTCGGAAAAAAATAGTCCCATTGCATTCCGTTCAAAAAGTCTATTTCTTTGGACATCTGAAAATAGGGAAAAGTCGAAAACTTGTAACATGGAAAAAATCAATGAAAACGACAACATAATTTTTTTTTTGCATGGATTTTAATATTTACTTTTCTTGAAACATTGTAGGTAATTACAGATAATGATAATTATTGTAAACAATTATAAAAATAAACAAAATGTATTACAACAAATTATAAACAATTATCAAATAATAAAATACCGACTATATCCGTCCAAATTATATAGTAGTAACTTACATTCGATAGTTCTAAAAAAAAAAAAAATCACTTGCTTGCATTCAATACTAACGGGAACTCCTGACTGGGGTATTTCGGTACCCCAAGCGTTCTGCCAAGTAGTCAGCGAGTAAGTAAGGTATTACCGGTCTCCGCACATCGTCAGATCACAGAACTAAATCATCGCGGAGGTCCCAAGTCGATAATGTCAATTTCTACTTTAGCAGCGCAGTTCGAATATCGTCTGGGGTACTTTTGTACCCAATACATGAGTTCTAGGGATAATAATAATTCTTACTGTTCTTATTTTATTTTTTCAAATTTTTAAATAAAAAATACATCTTACCGTTGCCACCGAATCCATCGAAAAACATAGATAGATTATAGCATTTATTTTTGTTACGAGTATTATTATTGTGATAAATAATAATAATTACCAATTTATGCTATTTAGAGATGGAAGTCAAAAAATGTTACACGTAATTTACCACACCAACTGCAAGTACTAATAAGAATTACAAGTACAAAAATCTTATTAATATATTGCTTGCGAAAATACTTTTATTTATTTGTATCTTCATTCACACAGCAATAATTTCGGTTTGTCTCGAGACAATGAGGGAATCCGAAGGCGACTCGATGGTGGGATACGAAGTCGTGCTTTCGAGCGACTAATAATAAATGACGAAAGCGGAAGAGAGAGAGAGAGAGGAAGAGAGCTGGAGGGTGCTTGACGAGAGAAGCCAAAGACGAAGGAGTTAAATTTTCAGGGTATTAGCCCCTGTCTGTGTCCGTCCGTTCGCAAGCGAGACCGTTGCGTAATACAGACAGAAACTCTCGGGTCAAACTGTCAGAGTACTAAGAATCGATCGAGATCTTTCTGCTCCATTATAGCGGAAGTTCATGACATTTTTCTCGAGATTTTCGGATATACGAATTCCGACCGTCCACAAATGACATATAAACAGGAGGATCGCATACTGTACAGATCGTAAGTCCTGTGCAGTACACTGAAAAAAGGGTTTGGTAATATCAAACTAAGCTGCGGTTGCGGATGGCGAAAGAAATATTTGGTCGATTCAAAGAAATATCTGGTTGATTGAACGAATATTTAATTTTTTGACTAAATATTTAGTTCTTGTATTTAACAAACATTTTGTTCAAGCGACCAAATATTTCTTTCGCCACCAGCAACTGCAGCTTAGTTTGCTATTACCAAACCTTTTTTTCGGTGTATTTTACTTAGGATCTCACGGAGACGGTATTACTTCTATTTGGAAAATATGTCCCTCGCTATTTCTATGTGAAATGACCGTCGAATTTTTTTGATTCATCGTAAGAGACCGGGTAAGAGACCGGGTAAGAGGCCGGGTAAGAGACCGGCTAAGACACGGGGGAAGACACCGAGCCAGATACGGAGGAAGACACCAAGCAAGATTCGGAGGAAGACACCGAGCAAGATAACGAGGAAGACACTGAGGAAGACACTGAGCAAGATCCCAAGGAAGATACCGAGCACATGAAGGATGACAATAGAAAGGATAAATCGAACCCCTAAAAGAACAGTGTAACATCACTTATATGATTACCATACAAATTGTCACATTGTTGTTGTAGGCATGCGAAATGTTGTCTTAATTTAAGCAAGATACTAAAGGAAACTTTTTTTTTCTAAAATGAATATAGAATCCTGCAATGAGACAGGTAAGTTAGAAAATTCAATGGTCATTTTACTCACAAATCACGAGGAAACTAGTTTCAAAATATCAGTATAGCAGAACCCTGATGAATGTGATGAGAGCGAACGTTGGATAAGTGAAATCTCGGGTAACACGGATAACACGGATAACATACTCAATTCAAACTTCTACTACTATTATATATATTTTTAAATAAACCCACTTCTTATAAACATTAACTTTAGTAGTTAATTTAGTTATTTAAAAAATTTAATTACAGTTCGGTTAATTAACATTAACTTCATATAAACATAAATCATTCACTCGAAAATCAGAACTGTTGTATTTGCAGCTCGCAATATAAAGCAAACTTGTACAAGTTCTGCTTTGTTGTTCTGTGCCGGCAGGACTTATACAAGTTCAGAACTTGTATAAGTGCTGCCAACTTATCGCGGGCCCTTGAGTTCCGTCAGGATGATTTCTTTTTCGCAGAAGTCCAGTTCAGCCGGATGTCGACTCAGGCTGTCCTGGACTGTGTCCAGGAGGAACTTGAAGTAGGGACCATAGCAACTTGTTGCTATGGCAGCACCTTGAGGTAGGGCAGTACAGTCGAGCTGTCTTGGCCGGCTAAAAAATCTTATCCGGCTAATAGTCATAAAAATTTGGCCAGCTAAAATGGGTTGACCGGCTAAAAATTAGTCGGCAAAGATCATTTGGCCGGCTAAAAATTAGCCGCATTTTACCCAGCAATTCATTTTTACGGTGAATTGCAAGGAAGCCGATTAAATTAATGAGACATTTATCTATGGCACATTACCTGTTTTATTTAATCATTTCTGTATTGCTACTCGACAAAAAATAAATAAAACAGGTAATGTGCCAAAGATAAATATCTCACTACTTTCATCAGTTTTTAAAAATAATTTACAATAAAAATGAATGGCTAAATGGCTAAACTGCGGCTACATTTTAGTCGGCCAAACGATCTTAGCCGGCTAAACAATAATATCCATTGGCCGGATAAGATTGTTTAGCCGGCCAAGACGGAGCGATTGTGCAGCCCTACCTGGAGGTGGGTGTGAAAATGTGACTTATAATAAGTTACGATGTAATATCGTTACTGATTCTTTCAAATATATATTTTCTTTTTTTTTATGAGAAGAAATTTCGACAAATTGTCTGGGTTCCTGTCGGTTCAGATCGTAGAGCGTAGCGTTTTAACGATGCATTATTGAGGCTCTCGGCCGTAAGTCACAAGACGTTGGCCAAGAGGAGAGAAGCCTCCGTACACGTCGGAGCTCAGCCGTAACGCCAAGATTTAGCGAGGTTTGTGCGAAACATTTGGGTGAACTCCTACTCTGTATATAAGGCAAGTTCACCCGGTGGTTCGGTTACTTAGTCGTGCAGTCTGGTCGCTGTCGGGCCGGCAAACACTTAATTAACCCTTCAAGCAAGCGGAGTGAAATAGTAGGAGCTCTGTTGCTTCACTTCTGTCATTCCTCCTTCTGTCTCGTCCTTTCGTACGTTTCTCTTACAGCATCCCTAATGCTTTCGAGATCTCATCTTATAAATCGTGTCCCAAATCGGATTACTATTCTTACCATTGTTCAGGTCTGCTATTTTCGTCGAGAAAAAAATGGGATTTAAATTGCAAACGCGTCGGAGCTTCGAATTCAAGACATGAACACTTGATTTTTTTTTTTTTAGGTTGTAGACGAGAGCGGGGCAAAATGGGATAACGAGGCAAAACGCAATTTTCCAATAATTTTCGGATGATGGCGATGGTGTTGCGTTGGGAAAAAGGGGTCGAAAATCCGGATGCATTGTTGGGACAAAATTGGGACATCCAAAAATTATTGGAAAATTGAGTTTTGGTCGCACTGTTCCATTTTGCCCCACTCTCCCCTACTTGCGGACAGTCTGACCGCACGTGAGTTCAGAGAGAATTGTGAAAGTAATTGCGAACACTTCTTGATGGGATAAAAATCTTTTTAAAAAAGTTGAACATTTTTTATTTTTTTTATTATTTTTAATATTATTTTTTTGAAAATACCATTTTCCACTTTCAAAATGGCAACATTTTTTTTTCAAGATATTGGATTTTTACCACCTCCATTGGCTTCAAGTGGCCTAAAAAATGTTTAAAAACAAAATTGAAAAATGATATAAAATTCTGAAAAAAATTATGTGGCTTCTAGAAAATCAATGAATTCATTTGAAAAGAGAAAAAAAAGGTTTACCGACTAGTCGTTGAAAAATTTTTTTGGTAATTTGTTAGTAACTTTTTGGCATTATTATGCAAAATGAATGTTGTTGGCGACTTGAATACAGTTGATTTTTTAGATTGTTATACCATTAGGAAGTGTTCGAATTCTCACTGAATCTCACTTTTGACTGGGAATGTATGTGTGAAGTATTTTTAAGCGGTTTTTATTCGAGGGCTCGGGGCTTCAACGTTCAACTTCGCTTCCAGTGGTTACAATGGTAATATAATTTATCCGTTCGAACTTACCGCTGTCGAGACTGTTCTGATTTTCGACATCGGGATCTTGAATCGAGGGTGGATCTCCCATGTAATCTGCAAATGATGGAAAAATTATGTTAAATGAAAACATTTATGCAAAGATCTGCAAACTGTGACGGTCCGGCATTACATATATGTAATGCCGGACCGGCGTGAAAAAAAATCGCTTGCGGGCTGCCGAAGAAAAAAATTCGTCGTTACGGAACGAAGATACGCCGTAGAACGACTAAATATATATTTTTTTTATTTTACTCGGTGGGAAAATGGTGGTTTTTGCGCAGCGCAATTTTCACACCTTGTGAAATAACATTTTGTTCGATACTCGTGCGAAAAATGTTTTCTGAACTCGTGTGATTGCAACACGCGCGTTCGGTTCGTGCTGCAAACTCACTCTCGTCAGCAAAGACCTTACATTCTTTTTTTTCGTAAACACGATTTTTTATTCAACAAGGAGAAACATCCATATAGTTGTTGCAGCCAAATGGAAAGGTGACGTCTTTTGATGTTTCAACTTTTGGTAAAACTTTCCCGTAAGCGCCGTCTAAAAAGGCCGATTTTGAAAATCTAATTATCCGTTCGAATGGTCGATAAAAGTCTTCGAGATTTGCACAAGTGAAATTTGATACTTAAATTACAACATGTCAAAAGTGTATGCACATGATTTTGAATTGCCTTCGCGACATAACAACCTTACATTTTTTATTTATGTATTTCTTAAACATAATTTTTTTTTCAACTAGAAGAAACATCCATATCGTTCTTGCGGCCAAATGGAAAGGTGACGTCTTTTGATGTTTCGACGTTTGGTAAAACCGGAAGTGAAATGCTGAGAACTAAACAGCATTAATAATAGGGAGCTTTCCCGTAATTAGATTTGAAAAATCTAAAAAAAAAAGCCTTCAAGATTTTGTACAAGTGAAATTTGATACTTAAATTACAACATGTCAAAAGTTTATGCACATGACTTTGAATTGCCTTCGCGACATAACAACATTTTTTATTTATTTTTTTCTTGAACATAATTTTTTTTTTCAAACTAGGAGAAACATCCACATCGTTGTTGAGGCCAATTGGAAAGGTGACGTCTTTTGATGTTTCGACGTTTGGTAAAACCGGAGGTGAAATGCTAAGAACGAAATAGCATTAGTAATAGACTGCGCAGCGGGTAGATGCATACCGAGAGCACAGCAGCCGCGCAGCTTTCGATGCAGTCCGGTGCAACCGAGGGATTCATACTGGGCTCGGTGCGCGATCGGGGGCAATAACGCCGCACCGGTGGTACCGTCCCTGGCGTGCGTGAAACGCGCTACGCCCGAGCCAATATCACCGGTCTATGGCCCCAGTGGGATTCTCGGCGCTTCCCTCCTTCCCTCCATTGGACCGGCCGTTCTCTCGCGTGCGCAAGCCCACTGTCCTTCAATCGACGAATCCCACCAATGAGCACAAAATTTAACCTGGAAATGCGTTTACGAATTTTTTTTTTTTTCAAATTGACTTAAGATCTGCGATTGTTGTCCTATGTGTTAATTCGAATTTCCGGCTGCGGATTTTTTGTTTTCATTCCCATTCCCGAGAACGCCTCTTGCTTAGGGGCACAATGGACCAGTGCTTGCCATTTGAGGATAGGGGAGGCAGGGGCAAAATGGCACACGGGGAAAAACGGGACAGTGAGGGCAAAATTTTATTTTCGAATAACCTTTGGATGCCTCGTTTTGACACAACGGTGCATCCGGATTTTCCAAACCGTCTTGCCCCACGTACCATCATCGCCACCATTCAAAAATTATTGGGAAATTGCGTTTTGTCTCGTTATCCCGTTTTGGCCCGCTGTGCCATTTTGACACGCTCTCCCCTGTACCAGCGAAAAATTTGTGAACATGGGCCATTTTGCCCCGTACAGTTATTTATTTTAGGCACTCCTTTCCCATAACAATGACAACCGAGTCGTCTTTCCCTGTCTTCAAAACAAAGCTTTTTGCTTATCTTTTATTTGTCGAATTGGTTCTCGGTTATTGTTTGATATTCCATTATTATTTGTTATGGTTACGACGTAGTGTTAACCTCCAAGCTTCAATCTTTTATCGAACTTTACTGAACATTGAATTATGTTGCTTTATAAGATGGTTTTATTTTTAGTTTTGAGTTTATTTTTTTGTTATTCTGTTTAGATTATTTTACTTGTTTCTATCTTAATTTATTTTGTTTTATTTTTATTTGAACTTTAATTTTGCTTATTATTTTTTTTATATTTCATTTTTCTCTTTCGGTTTTATACGGGCTCAAAGGATCGGCCGTACCTTACAACGTTTTACCCGCTTTAAGCCATTTTTCTGTACCTTTTGCTTAATACGCCTCATAGTTTAACTAAGGCATAAATAAATATCAATCAACGTATCTCTTTCTCAAAAAAAAAAAAAAAAAAATGCGAATCTGCCACATACACGCACACATATATCCTAACGCTAGCAAAATATTACATCTCTCGAAGTTTTAGACTATTTTAAGTATTCTGACATTACAGGATGGTTTTTTCGAATATATGAGGAAGCAAAAAAAAGAAGTTAAATCATTTAAGCCAAGTAGTGTATATGTGCATATGTTCAATGGCCTAATTCCACTTCCACAAGGAAATATGGCTACGTATAATCATAGCCTGTTCGCCGTTTTGGCACTAGAACGTCGAAATGTGATTATAGTAATTATGTAATAAATTATTTTTTAAACAAAATAAAACCACGATTCTCTTCCTATTTGGCTATGGTGCATTATTGATATCCGACAATTAAAAAATAAATGGCTAAGCCTAATGCATGTGATATATTTTCTTGAAATTTGGTAAAAAATACACTCTTTTGAGAAATACTGTGAGTTTCCTAAAAATGTCTTATCTTATCATTCCTCTTTTTGGAAATATCCAATATTCACAAGAAAATTGTGTAAAATGATGATTAGTAAAGCATGCGAATGAAACAAAATGTTAAGTCAATTTTTCAAATATTTCGATAAATAAAAGGGTTGAGAAGTTGAGAAAAATCATTGTATTAATCTTTAAATATGGTTGGTCATTAAAAACTAAAAAGTTATCACTCATAAATTGCGGTCCCGAAAATTAAAAAACAAAATTAAAAACAACACAGAATATAAGCGTATAAATTTCGTGTCATCGTCTATCAAATAGGAAAACGGGGCAAAAAGGACTACTAATAAAAAATTGGGCTACAAAAAAAGTCACCCCTCAAATAAAAGACCCAGGTCCGGTTGTCTCCGGTTGTCTTGCACCACAACAGTGACCGGCGGCGGATAAATTCTAAATTTGCACTCATGTAAAAAAAATATAAATCAATTGTCAAATCTACCGATGTCTCGCTTTTTATTGTCCCATAAAAAAATATATATGTATATATTTTTTATGACAACAATACTTGGCTGAAATTGGATAAATTTTTGAAATCATCGAGCAACACAGCACCCCCGTCGTCGTCGTTGTCTGACACCGTTGGGAACCAGTTTGGTTTTGTATTAGCATGTAACTCCTGTAGGAGTCGAAGTTGCGATGGCTTGTGGGTGGTTGCGGGGTGGGCCAAGAGGGCACGAGTCGGAAGAAGAGAGAGTGAGTGAACGACACGCTGATGGGGAGAGAGAGAGAGAGAGAGGGAGAGTGAGAGTGAGAGGCGGAGAGCAAGCGGCGGGAGAGGGTAATTACCTCCTTGGGGAATCCTGCCTCTCCGCCGGACGCGTTCGCGCGCGCGGTACGTATACCGCGGGTATAGTATAGCCCCAGTACGGGCACAGAGGCTCTTCCCACTGCTCCTGGTACGTCCCGCGGGAAAACCGGGCAGTGGTTCGCACGGTGGTTCTCAATTTTCCGTGGATTAGACTTTACACTCTGGGCCCACGGCTCGAATCGAATATTCGTTTTTCGAATCGCTCGAATCGCTCGAATCGCTGGGGTCATTCGATTTGCTGGGGTCGCTGGGGTCGTTCGAATCGCTGGGGTCGCTGGGGTCGTTCGAATTGCTGGGGTCGCTGGGGTCGTTCGAATCGCTGGGGTCGCTGGGGTCGTTCGAATTACTGGAATCGCTGGGGTCGTTCGAATTGCTGTGTCGCTGGGCTCGTTCGAATCGCTGGGGTCGCTTGAATCGCTGGGGGCGCTTGAATCGCTGGGGTCGCTCGAATCGCTGGGGTCGCTGGGGTCGTTCGTATCGCTGGGGTCGCTTAAATCGCTGGGGTTGTTGTGGTTGCTCGGGTCGCTCGAATCGCTGGGGTCGCTGGGTTCGCTCGAATCGCTGGGGTCGTTCGAATCGCTGGGGTCGCTGGGGGGGCTGGGGTCGTTCGAATCGCTTGAAGTAAAAAAAATTTAGTTGCCGGGTAATTTGTTGCACAATTTTTTTTTCAGTAATTTGTTATGAACATTCTGAAATTATTATTATGCACCAACAATCTTTTCAGCACCTTTTAAATGCTAGAATTTTTTCAGATTTTTCCTCATCGAGAAGTGTTTGTAACCTTTGTCTTTTTTCTCTCGAACTTAGGGGGTGTCAGTCATTGTGCTAGTACTACCTTAAGGTAAAAGGCCCAGTTTATGACACTTTTACGCAGCTCTCTCGCTTTAAGCGCGTAAAATCATAGATATAAAAAAGGAGAACCAACACGGAGAAAAATGGTTTAGTTGCTCTAACAGAATGAGTTTTGTTGACAATGACCTCGTTCCCGCAACAAAACGTTTAGTAACAGCAGCAAAAGAATTACTACGTAGAAGCAAGTGGTTTTGCTATCGCAACAAAACTTTCTTGTCACTGCGACGATTTAGTTTGCTATGAGAACAAAGGTCGCCTGCTGTTTATAGACACATTTTTGCAATTGTGGCTATAAACCCGTTAAATTTTAACGCCCGTATAATGCCCGTTAAACTTTTTTTGTTAATCATCGCTCCAGGGGTGTACTTCATATACACTTCCACGCTTAGTAT
>JAPYZC010006395.1:0-12542 GCA_030522665.1 Ichneumoninae sp. A BG-2022a | reverse complement strand
TGAATCCCGAGATGCAAAAGCGAGGTCTGAAAAGACCTTCCCGTTTAATCTGCACGGCGCTGCAGCGCTGAACGGCAACAGCCGCCGAGGTTGATAACCCTTTTCTCCTCGGTCCGGCAATCCGTTCGCTCTCGACGCTGCTCTCCCTCCCCGTCCAGCGGGCGTTCGCGAGGCTCGCACCGTCGAGCGCCGTGAAGTTTCGCCTCCGCGAGGCGAACGAGAGAACAACGCGGCACGAAAGATACAGGCGAGGCGAAGGAGGGAGTCGAGGACTCGCCACGGCCGGCGGACTCTCGGAACTGATGAGAAGTGAGGGAGAAGCCAGGACCGTCAGTGTTACGTCGGTCCTCACTTCGGCAACACGCCCTTTTTATTTTAGACAAACATTCGCTCGAACTCCGCGACCCGGCGCGGCAAACTTCTCAAAACGCATTTCCCTCAAAATTCTCATAACATAAAAAACATACAACATAGAAGTTACAAAAGGCGTTAAAAAACAAAAAAAAATAACAAACAAAAAAGGCGATCCGTGACGAAGTCGTCGAGTTTGCTGGTAAGTCCTTACAATCGCACGAACATTAAGAATAATCTGCACCTGTTTACTGTATTTTGTTCCCGAATTATCGTCACCGGAGTTGAAAGCTAGTTTCGAATTTTTTTATTTATTTTTTTTTTCAAATATTAAATAAAAAAAAAATAAAGGCTTCTCTTTTCATTCGCTCGAACTCCGCGACCCGGCGCGGCGAACTTCTCAAAACGCATTCGGCTCAAATTTCTCATAACATAAAAAACATTCAACATAGAAGTTACAAAAGGCATTAAAAAAAATAACAAACAAACAAACAAAAAAGGCGGTCCGTAACGAAGTCGTCGAGTTTGCTGGTAAGTCCTTACAATCGAACCAACATAAGAATAATCTACACCTATTTGCTGTATTTTGTTCGAGAATTATCGTCACCGGAGTTGAAAGCTAGCTTCGAATTTATTTTTTATTATTATTATTATTTATTTTTTTCAAATATTAAATAAAAAAAAATAAAGGCTCCCCTTTTTGGCTATCCGTCCGTTGACTGTCAAACTCTCTCTCGCTGCACTCTCGCGCACCACGTGCGTACCATGTGCCGCAGGAGAGCAGACACGCACCCGGGCAGACAGCATCCGTTTGACGCCTTGCGGTCCGGACCAGTCAACTTTGGCACGCTCTCGCCGAGTGACTTTCACACGGACAGCCGCAAACCCGCACACTCACGCGCGGAGACTCGCGAGAAAGCCACAGGCGCGTACAATCCGCCTTTCGGCTTTAAATGGTCACGAACCAAGTCGCAAGGTTAATTATAGAGTGCCCCGTCTACGGATTTATCCGGCGCGTAATTGAAGTCACGTAACAAAATGAGGAGAAAAAAAAAAAACGAGGAAAAAAAATATTAACAACGGTTCAACCTTATTATGGAGAAATCAAAGTCACTCCCGATCGATCAGCGGTTGCTCAACGAATCGCATTGCTTAATACGGCGACCCACGCAATTGTACGCGTAACGCGCAGTGGCGCACGTTCGTTAAGTTAATAGGCCGGAAGATGAGATTCGTCTCGCGCGCGTTTCATTTGCAAATTCGTTAAGGGGCCTCCTTTACGGTCGATGGGAAAACCAACATAGACCGAGCGCATGATCGTGCGTTCGAGAAGTGACTGTGGGACGAGACGAGCTTGTGGGCGGTCGGCCGTTCAATTATCGAAAGATCGCGAGTAGGTAAAAAAAACACTTGAGGAAAAAAAACACTTGGACGATAATTGTATCGTTGATTAATTATCGCTTATGTCACGTCTGGGAAGAGGGAAGATCGCGCGCGGTCTGAGAAGGCGAGTAGGTTTAACAAACACAATGTCGACAAACTCATACAATTATTTTTCCTCACGATTTTAAAATGTGGTTTGTTTTTGTCAATAATCCGGATTGTCGACAGGAAAACTATTTAAAAGTGAACGAGAAATAAAATTGTACGACAAATGCTCTTCAAATGTACAAAATTGGTTTGTTAGGGGCGAACGGAGCAAAATGGGATGAGGCTCAATTTTCCAACAATTTTTGGATGGCCCATTTTGCCCCAGCGATGCATCCGGATTTTCAATCGCGTTTTCCTCCACTCAGCACCACCGCGACTATTGGAAAGTTATTGGAAAATTGCGTTTTGCTCCATTATCCCATTTTGTCCCACTGTTCCATTTTGCCCCATTTTGTAAAAAAAGTTTGAACTTTTTACAACAATTTATTGTCCACATTTTTTTATATGTTAATTTTCCAACTTCAGAAACAAAAGTACAGACTAAAATTGTCAATAATAAATTGGAAATAAGAGTACCGAGTTTGTATATTCAAATAAGCGACAAACGAGTTTGGTACTTATATAACAAAATTATTTTTACGAAATTTTGCATTCCGATTTTACGAAATTATTTTTTTACCGCGTGCATCGTTTGTTACCTTAATTCTCAGAGATGCCTAAAATTTGCAAAGTTGCCGCGGACGACCTTGAGGATTATTTTTGTATATAAACAAAACAAAAAATTAATAACATGTTTCAGGTGTTAATAAGGGGCTCACAGCGCCCTTGGCGATCGGGATCGCGCGCACGAGCGAGCAGGGGGGCCAAAGGTGAACGCTTCCACCGAGCAGGATGGCTGCGCCCCAGGCGTCCTCGCGTCTCGAGATGCTGCAGGTGAGTCCCCGATTGAGATAACGCCTAATAACGCGTCGCGATCGAAATTGGATCGAACTCTCTCGATATGTCGAAGATAAATTTATACGATTTCCTTTCGCGAAATATCGATGTAAAAGATTCTTTTTTTCTTTTTTTTTTTTTACTTGTTAGAGAACCGGGAATATAGGGTAAAAAGACTGTCGAAGGCGAATAGCTAACCGATAGAACTTCTATCGATGGCCATTCGATCTTTGCGAGAGACGCACGGTGTATTTTATATACACATATGTGTGTAAACTCTCGAGGCGACGAATGTTGGGCTTTCGTGTGTACACTTTTATAAGCGTTGCATATATGGTATGTTGCCTCGACCGGTACGGCCTAGGCAACGACCCACTTGTCTCGATTCTGTGTGCTCTCGAAAAATCACCTCGATGTTCATCGTCATTTCTGTTGAGCGCGCTGCCCGCCTTCGAGAATGGAGCGAGCCGAGGCTCCGCGCGAGTCCGGCGAAGAGCAACATTTTATATGGCTCGCCCCGGCGAGTGAGGACTCATCGAGAGATCTCGATTACCCGCACATCCGACGTTCTTAGCACCTCTCGAAATCCGGGAGCAACATTCTCCCGTGTCAGCCACTAATATATCCGCAGATAAGAGACGACAAGTGCTCGGCATACCGCGCAATCAATATTGCCTCGATACTTCATATTGAATTTAACAGACGTTATCCATACGAGATTTATCATTTTTTTATTATTATTATTATTATTATTATTATTATTAATTTTGGGCATAATTTTGTTGAGAAATAACAGACTAGCTTTTTGACGATTTTATGTCTTTTATGCTTCCATAATTGTCATTTTTTTATGCATTTTTTTTTATTGTCGCTCGTGTCTTTTAACTTTCAGCTTTTCAACTATTCTCTAGTGTCAGCCACTAATATATCCGTAGATAAGAGACGACAAGTGCTCGGCATACTGGGCAATTAATATTGCCTCGATGCTTCAGATTGAATTTAACAGACGTTATCCATACGAGATTTATAACTTTATTATTATTAATTTTTGACATAATTTTGTTGAGAAATGACAGACTAGCTTTTTGACGATTTTATGTCTTTTATGGTTCCATAATTGTCATTTTTTTAAATTTTTTATAGTAGCTCGTGTCTTTTAACTTTCAGCTTTTCCACTAATCTCTAGTGTCAGCCACTAATGTATCCGTAGATAAGAGACCACTAGTGCTCGGCATACCGCGCAATCGATATTGCCTCGATACTTCGTATTGAATTTAACAGACTTTATGCATACGAAATTTATCATTTTGAATATTAATTTTTTGAAAAATGAAAGTCTTGCTCTTCGACGACTTTATGCCTTTTACACTTACATAATTTTTATTTTTAATTTTTTGTTATAGTTGCTCGTGTCTTTTAACTTTCAGCTTTTCCACTGATATTCCGTGTCAGCCACTAATATATCCGTAGATAAGAGATCGCTGGTGCTCGACATACCGCGCAATCAATATTGCCTCGATAGTGCATATTGAATTTAACAGACTTTATACATGCGAAATTCATCATTTTGCATATTATCTTTTTTTTTAATGACGGTCCAGCTTTTCAACAAATTTATGTTTTTTACTCTTGCATCTTTATATATATATATTTTTTTTTTCATAGTCGCTCGTTTCTTTTAACTTTCAGCTTTCCACTGATCTCCCGTGTCAGCCACTAATATATCCGTAGATAAGAGACCGCTAGTGCTCGGCATACCGCGCAATCAATATTGCCTCGACACTGCATATTAAATTTAACAGACTTTATGCGTACAAAATTCATAATATTTCTTGTCTTTTACCCTGTCATAATTTTTTTTATTTGTTATATTTGTTTTTTGTTATTGTTTTAAATACAAGCTCGTGTCTTTTAACTTGTAGCTTTTCCACCGAGTAACTCACCCTCTCAGGCTTTTTGTATATCTTTCCGTGCGCTCTTGTTCGGTGCGTCAATTAGCTAATTAATTCCCGGCGCATTAACGAGGAGGGAAAACCGCTCGGAGTGGCGAAGCCTCCGGTCGTCTAACGCCGTTTGCTCACGCAAATTAGGTGAGCCCTCGGAGATGTACGGACGAGCATCCACCGCCCATGTTTTCCGTGCAAACACCGGGAGCTAATATTACGAACGCACGGAAACTCTCAACGGAGTTTTGTTAACATCGGACACGAAAAGAGCGTGTCCGATGCAGGATGGGCGACGAGACGGTTGGATTAATTTTCAGACACGCAGCGCCATTCCGACAGTGTCCTTGATATGTGGGAGGAAAGAGACAAACGAGTCGTCGAGCTGGATGCGAGATTTTGGGCCGTGGGACTTCGATCGACCGCCGTGAAACAAAAGGGCGTATGTCCCGTTCTAAAGCGCGCGAGTTACGACCTTTTGTTTCTCAGCGACGGATATAGTTCAGGAGCAATAAAAAAAAATTCATATGGGATGACGAAGAGCCGTTCTCGTGTGCGCGACCCACTGCCAATTGTAACCATGACTGCATACAGTAAAATCGATGAAGAACGGAGCGGTATAGATATACGATTTACTGCGAGGTATACAATGGACGCTTGGCTTGTCAACCGCAACCTTCCACCGGTATCCTCACCGTAATACTCCTGACGTCACTTCCTGTGTCTGCCGATGGTGTTACGGCTCGCTCGAGCTATACTTTCCCGAAGATACGACACACGAAAAGACGAGGCTCGCGATTACTCGCGCTGGCTGGCCTTCGAGTTTTAATAAATCGGCCGTTTCCGACGTCCGTCGGTGGGAAATCGATACTTCGGGGTATCGAAAATTTATCGATTGTAAAAATAAGTTTAGAAAATTTTTATGGTGCGCAAATGTGCCAATCGGAAATTAAAAATGCATATCGGGGAAGTTAAACGGGTGTTAGTTTTTGGAGTTTGGGAATAGGAAATCGATACTTCGGGGTATCGAAAATTTATCGATTGTAGAAATGAGTTTAGAAAATTTTGATGGTGCGCAAATGTGCCAATCGGAAATTAAAAATGCGTATCGTGAAATTTAAACGGATGTTAGTTTTTGGCGTTTGGGAATAGGAAATCGATACTTCGGGGTATCGAGAATTTATCGTTCGTAAAAATGAGATTAAAAATTTTGATGGTGCGCAAATGTGACCAATCGGAAATAAAAATGCATATCGGGGAATTTAAACGAGTAGTAGTTTTTGGCGTTTGGCGATAGGAAATCAATACTTTGGAGTACCGAAAATTTATCGTTCGTAAAAATGAGTTTAAAAAATTTTTTTGGTGCGCAAATATGCCAATCGGAAATAAACAATGCATATCGTGAAATTTACAAGAGTGGTCGGTTTGGCGTTTGACGATAGGAAATCAATACTTCGGGGTATCGAAAATGTATCGATTGTAAAACTGAGTTTAAGAAAATTTGATGGTGCGCAAATATGTCACACAGAAATAAAAATTCCATACCGTGAAATTTAAAAAAGTGGTAGTTTTTGGAGTTTATCGGTACAAAATCAATACTTCGGAGTATAAAAAATTTACCGATCGCAAAAATATGTCAACAAAATTTTGATGGTGCGCAAATATGCCATCCAGAAACAAAATTTGCATATCTTGAGATTTATAAAAAGTGTTCGGTTCCGGAGTTTATCGGTAGCAAATCAATACAGCGAGGCATCGATAATTGGTTGATCGCCAAAATTATCTAAATAAGGTTTGATGTGAGTACTCTTATTACGTAAAAGTATCACTTAGAAACAATGACGGCGGCCAAATTTCGATATCATCAAAATATTTTTTTAAGTGTTCGTTTCCAGCCTTTATCGACCGGGTCTATCGAAAACTGGTCGTTTGCAAAAATGCACGATGCGAGTATAACCAAAATAAATAAAAAGAAAATTGCACGCGCAGCTTTTTCGTCGCTGGTCGGATCGTACGTTCGACGAGATAGGATCGTAAAATCGCGGAAACGCGAGCTCGCATTATTTTCGTCTCCAAAAGCGAGAACGGTCGAACAAAGTTTCGACCAATTTTACGAGCTACGTGCGGGCATAAAAATGGCTGCGAATCGGCAAGAGCCGTACGGAGACAAGGGTCAGTAGGGCGCTTAATTTTTTAGGCGTAACATAACCGGGCGTCGTTTCGAGTCGTCGAAGCGGTACGCGATTACGGAGTCTCGAGGAAAGAGAGCCGCGATGATTCAGAGCGAACGATTAGACGCTGGAACGCGTGGGTTTAGCGGCCGACTAGGAAAGAAACAACACCGCGACGGACGCACTCTGGCTCGCTCTCCCGCTCGAGTCATGTAATGTCACCTGAATATCGCTGCTGGCCACGATGCGTGGGATTGACGCTAGTGTGCATGAATTTATGTACACACACGAGGCGTGCGAGGTAGCTCGGAGCACGCCGAAGATCGAGAAAACCCACGCTCCTGTGTACCTCGCGATCCTTCCCGACATGTCCTTCGAACGGTAATATCCTTCTCGTGACCGAATTCAGAATTTTTCAATTTCAACAGCGTCGGAGGAAACGTAGCTCTATTTAAAAAATTTTTAATTGTTTATTACATTTTTTTTCCTCACGTGGTTGGCCATTTTAACTGTGAACAATTCGGTGAGGAATTTTAACTGTGAACAATTCGGTGAGGAATTTTAAATGTGAACAATTCGGTGAGGAATTTTAACTGTGAATATTGCGGTAAGGAAATTTACAAATAGTGTATGAATTTTTTAGCATAAAGCGTCATCGTACGAGTTAAAATTAATTATCGGTACATTAAATCGTACTTTTTTGGTGAAATGACAATGACATATCGACAAATGAACGCTACCTCATATTTCTTATACTCAATTTGATATTTCAAAAAAGTAGATATGAGAAACATTTAGTGTTAATTGAAACGATATTTCCAAACATTTTTGGGAAAAAATGGTAAGTTATGCATGCTAGTCACTTAGCCCATTGAAGCATGCATTTCTTTCTGACAAGTATGAAGTTTCAAATGCATCGGTTGGTTATAAATGAACTTTTTTCTAAATTCAAAGAGGTAGATGACCTGCGATACATGGTGCTTCGAAAGATTAATAAACCGATTTATAGGGTAGAGCGGGGCAGAATGGGGCAACGTGGCAAAACGCGGTTTTGGGCAAAACGTCATTTTGCAATAATTTTTGGATGCCGCTTTTCTGCCCAGTTTTGCCACCTTGTCCGATCCAATAATTATTGGAAAATTTAGTTTTGCCCAAAAACCCCGTTTTGCCCCGTTGCCCCATTTTGCCTTTACGGACTACACCCAGAAAAAAATTATTTGACGGCCACCGTTTATTAAGATTAAGCAAAATATTTATTTGATTTAAATAAATATTTATCTCATTTAAGTAACTATTTACTTAATTGAAATAAATATTCACTTCGATCAAATAAATATTTTACTTAGTCTTAACAAAAAGTGGCTGTTAAATAATTTTTTTTTCTGTGTGTACTCTGCGCGTGAGCATTGCTGCAGTATCCGTTTTATCCAAGTTTTTCTCATCATCCGAGTCTATACCTCGGTTAACGCGGAGACCTCGGATGAGTTGGGTGCTTCGGATAACGCGGAGGCTCGGTTAATCGAAGGTCGGATAAGCGAGGTTCTACTGTATTCTGATTTTGCAAAAATGCTCAACAGTCTCGCCAACAAATTGTACGTGTTTTCTTATCGTACCGCCGGCACAATTAACAACGGTGGAGCAACAATACGTTATCGCGAATTTGTAACGTGTGCGCTACCGCAGTTACGGAATTCCCGATAAGGTCAAGCACGCGCGGAACGTCAAGGCTCAAATGGCGGGAAAGAATTCGAGTTAGCGATCGCTAAAGGCAGGTCCACGTTATAACAATTGAGATTTCGTAAATGATGAGTAAGCGAAAATGAGAAACGACGATCTGTCCGTCCATAATTTGCGATTCAATACATGCATACGATGCTTTTGGAAATCGATACAACCACGTGTCCATTCACCGAGAAATAATTCAATGAGGCTTTAAAAAGAAAAAAATGAAGACAGCGTGGGCCCTCGCGACAAATCATTATACAGTACTCTAGCGTGTAATTTGAATACAACCGTTTCACATATCGACGAAACTTTCGAAGCCCTGACGTTTGAGGAAATCGTTGACAGTTGTCCGTTTAACGTGTAATTACTGGGTCACTTGTATAACCTTTTGAAACTTTCTGAACTTTACTCGGTGGAAACAATCGACGTATGTCCAAAGTTCAAACTAGACGCGTAGAACGGGGATAAAGGTAGACACAATAGCTAAATCAAAACATGATAGCTGTGCAGGGTCGGAAACTATATTATTTTGTATTACAAACAAATATATACTATATAAATCCGAAGATTAATTTCCACGCGTGCCAACGTAACGCGATCGTTTTTACCGCTATATATCGAAGTGCCCGAACAAATATAAATAGTAGTAGTAAAAAGGTATTTATTGACAGTAGCACTTTATCATTACAGTCTCCGATACATCTATCTATATATTGGTACGTCGCTTTTGATAAAACTGTCAATGGGCCATCGACCTGAGTCCTTCAGCCCAAGGTTTTGTCTATGTTTGGGTGTGTTAATTAATTTTTTTACCTAAATATAAATATAAATAGTAAATAAATAAATAGTAATAAATAGTAATAGAAAATATAAATAGTAAATTCCGAGGAAAAATCAATACGTATTCCCTGAAGACGTTTAATGTGTATGTTACGAATTAAATAAATGGCAATTGCAAGCGTAATCTTCAACGCTGCATGTGTACGCTATATCTTCGGAGAGACGTCGTGAACTTTTAGGGAACAGTCAGGTTTTCAAAGTTTTCCAGGTTTTCAAAAAATCTGAAAAAATGCTGGTTTCCTTCTCGAAGTGTCTACAATGCCCAGAAGTCACCAAAGTAAAAATTTCAAAACCGTTGTTAATAAAAATTGAAGAATAGTCGAAGAAAAAACGGGGAGTTTCAAATTTCGACTGTTTCCGCAAAGACCCAGTCTGCGCACGCATGGTTGAGATTGAAACTGTTAATTGGTATTGAAATCCTCCTCGGAAGAGAAAACGATAGAATTTTCGGTGTCAACCGTTTACAAAACTGGTATTCATCGAAGCCAACGTCGCGTGACCGAGTCCGCAAGGGCTCTTAATGCTTATGCACAGAAAGTACGTCCTTCCGATTTTAGTCACGCGATACGGCGATTAAAGTTCGCGCTTTGGTCAATGTTAAAATGACGATACACAAATCTCTCATTTCACCGCTTGTTTGCGCGGTGCCCCAATGGAATTAACTACAGCACACCCAGAAAAATAATTTATTTGTCTGGCGACACGCAAATAAATATTTATTGGATTAAAATAAATATTTACTTGGTTTAAATAAATATTTATTGGATTAAAATAAATATTTATTTAATTTCGATAAATTAGTATTTAAAACAATAAAAATATTTATTTGAACCAAAGAAATGTTTATTTGGGGGTGCCCGTCAAACAAATTTTTTTTCTGGGTGTAGTAGGCAATTGAAGTGGAACAAGGTTATTTTGGCGAAAGTAGGGTAAAGGTGGTGAATATGGCCCACCTCGATTAACACTTAAATCAATGATATATGGACCGGCCCATATTCCCCACTTTTACCCTATACGTGAAAGGGTCCAACTTTTGCCAAAAATGGCGAAAAAAATCGTGTTCCACTTAAATTGCCCACTACTGTATACGACTATACTATATACGCGGATAAGCCGCGTCCGCGGCTTACCCGGACGATTCTAAGGGTAGCGTTGCTCGGTGCGCGCATGCGCGTTGCAAGGGCGGTCTCTAGGCAGCTGTCGAGCGAAATACAAGCTTCCAGCGTGTACTCGTTGCAGTTGTGATGGCAACCCTCGATGTGCCTCGACAAGCGGTATCACAGTTGTGCGCCGAGCTTATTCCCGATGGCCGGTGCTCGAAACTCGCCCGAGAACGTTCGCGAAATTTGGAAACGCTCGACTGTACTTGACGCCGGTATCTCCGACGGTATTAACTTTTGCCTCGCAGCTCAGCGGAATTAAACTTGACCCCGCGGTCTCGTCGACCAAGTTCCGCGCGAAACAACTCTAATCCCTGAAACATGTGCAACGCCATCGTTCTCGCGCAGTATCGCGATCGATAAACGCGAGAGGAAGTCGGGATTCTTGAATTTTTCGGACTTCGTCGATACCGAAGGATCGAACGCTCATTTGTCGAATCGCAAAAGTATCGAGCGTAACGAGGTAACCGGAAGTGGATCGTCGATTAAAGACGCACTGTAAAAAAATTTTGTTTGAAAATTAATTAACAGTATTGGAAGCTTTTTTTCAAAAACTTTTTGTGACATTTCAAACACATGTGCAATTTTGCAGTATAATCTGTGTTTTTCATGATAACTTTTGTAAATTTCAAGCAAAATATTTTTAATTTTAATATCTGGTATTTTTATTTTACAAGCAACGTACATTAATGTTTAATTAATATCAGTAATGTTAGCAAATTTCAAGGTCCAGTACATTAAATTTACAATTTATTTTTACAGTGCGGAATTAAACTTGTCGCTGCGGTCTCGTCGACCAAGCAAAACAACTTTACCGATACATATGCAACGCCATCGTTCTCGCGGAGCATCGCGATCGATAAAAGCGAGAGGAAGTCGGGATTCTTAAATTTTTCGGAGTTCGTCGATATCGAAGGATCGAACGCTCTTTCGTCGAATCGATTCGCAGCGAAACAGTCGCAGTCGAATTATCATCGGCTGTTGATGGGCTCGATAAAGAGAAAAAAAATTGTTTCCTGAACGGTAACCGGAAGTAATCATCGATAAAAAACGCAAGAGGAAGTCGCGATTCTTAAATTTTTCGGAGTTCGTCGATATCGAAGGATCGAACGCTGTTTCGTCGAATCGAATCGCCGCTATTTGGATTTCGCACCGAAACAGTCGGGGTCGAATTATCATCGGCGATTGATGGGCTCGATAGAGCGAAAAAAAATGGTTTCCTGAACCGAGTGTTAACCCGATCGACAAACGGAAAAGACGCAAAAGTATCGAGCGTAACGAGGTAACCGGAAGTGGATCGTCGATTAAAAACGACGAGTTTGGCGAAGAAAGGACGACTGCCTCGGCAGTCGAGAAAGTCGAATAAAAAACGATTCGAGGAGGTGAGAGATGGAAAGGAAGAAGAAGAAAAAAGAGCGGCCGAAGGTATGCCGATCCGATCGCAAATAGCGGGACCTCGCGGGGTCTCGATGCTGGACGGTGAAAATTCGTGGGCGTCCCAGGTTCTCGCGTCAGCAACCACAAATATCAAAGAATTGGTACCGTACACTACTGAAGTACGTGTGATTATGTGTGCGTGTGTTTGCATTTCCATAACCCTGCCTCGTTACGTAATCGATGAATTTATAATCGTTCATTGAAATCGACTGTATGAATCAGAGCTGCCCATTGTCCCACGGGCAGGTACAATAAATCTGTGATAAATGGCGTTGAAATAAAATGTCTTGAGCGTTATTAAAATACATTTTTTTTTATTTCATATAAATTCATATAAATTTTAAATTTCATACTATAAATTCATCGATCGTACGAATCGAAGCTACGCATTGCCCCGCAGAGAGATATGATAAGTCCGTGATAAAGTGCGATTAAATTTAATGTTTCTGTCATTACTGAAATTAAATTGAGATATCTCATATATTATTAGCCATCCAATAAATCCATAATAAATTGCGATGAAATTAAATGTGTCCATCATTATTGAA
>JAPYZC010006394.1:0-11213 GCA_030522665.1 Ichneumoninae sp. A BG-2022a | reverse complement strand
TGCTGTCGTTGTTTCAATATCATACGGAATTGTAAGAATTGAAAGTAAAATTGAAACAAACATTTTTTTCTTTGGCAGCCCGCAAGCAAATTTTTTTTTTCAGTGTACGTATCGATAAATCTCATCCAAGAGAATTGCTTTTGGCTACCGCGGCTGTTTAATTGTCGGAATGAAAAATATTAGCTTTTGCTACATTTTATTATATTACTAAGTCATTACGTAGTCCGAACCTACGGAGGATTGCTCAAGAAGATACACGAGGGAATGATAACAGTATAGATCACGTATTGGAGTGATCAATCGTATCGTTCCAATTTCTCGAAGCCGCCCTAACACCGCTGTATTCGTTTAATATCATTTCTTCAGGCTCTTCTTTCCGCGGAAATTTTTTTTTTTTTTTCAGACTGAACATAGTTTTCATCCCTGTCGTCGCATCCCGCTCGATTTATCCGTGGAAAACGCGGCGCGGCTTATCTCACTCGTTTCCTTTCCGCGTTCTATCTCTCTCGACTATTTTCGATTTCGAGGATCCATAAACGGCGAGGCGCCATCAGCAAACGGGCTTCGTCCTTGTTCGCCACCCCGCGCCGCGTCGTAGAAGCAACACGCTTCATCCTTCCACGAAGATTAACAATACCCAACCTTCGGGGAGCTATCTTGTCGGGCACGTGTGCGCCGCTACGATATACAATAAGCCGCGTACACATACGAAATGCGCAAACTCAAACACCCGTGGTGTGTGGACCCAGTGTTTCCGAGTTTGGAGAGCACGTACGTAAGTGTACGCCATATCGCGCCTTTTATAGAAAGGATAAGAAGAAGAAGAGGGCACCGAGCGGAGCACGTATCTACGATGGCGTAAACACCCCAGCGTCTCATAAACACCCTCATAGATTACACGCCCATTGGGTCAGGTGCGTCTCATGTGTACTCACCAGTGAACCAACAACCACCCTCGTCGCCGCCGCCGCCCGCACCAGGTTGTCGGCGACTGTTCAACCCTGTCTTCAGTTTTTCCCGAAATCGTCACCAGCCGCGGGTGGTTTACTAATCGTTAATTTTTTAAAATCTCTTCTTGACAGAACTTCCAAGTTTAATCGACGCTCTACACTGAACAAAAAATTCGCTTGCGGGCTGTCAAAGAAAAAAATTATTGTTTCAATTCTACTTTCAATTCTTACAATTCCAGACGATATTGAAACAATGACGGCAAAACTGTCAAGGTGACATGTTATCGTTTCAATCCGGTATAAAATTGTACGAATTGAAGGTAGAATTGAAACAACATTTTTTGTTCTTTGGCAGCCCTCAAGCTAATTTTACTTGAATCAATGATATTTTTTTTCAGTGTACGGTATTGCATCGAGGACTCGGAGCTTGTTCAACCCCATCTGAACATTTTCCCTAAGTCGTTACGAATCGAGGGTGGTTTACTACGAAGTGGTAGTAAATTGTTGCTGTTCATTGCAAAATGGTTAATTTAAGATGCCCCTACGACTCGTTAATTTTGTTTAATATTGTCTTGACAGAACTTCCAAGTTTAATCGACGCTCTACTGTATTCCACCGAAGGCTCGGCTGCAGTTCAACTCGGTGTTAAATTTCTCTCGAATTGTTATTGTTCGTTGGAAAATGATTGATTAAAATTTTGTTGTCTTCTCTCGACAGAACTTCCAAGCTCAATCGACGCTCCACCGTATCGCATCGAAGTCTCGGAATCTTTCCCATATTATGCCGAAGATGACTCGACATAGTTCCTAAAAATCTTGCGAACGAAACTGTCCGATATAGCAGGTGAATGACATTCAAGAAATGAAAAATAGCCTCGAGGCTCTCGATTCGTGCGGCCTCGCCGACAAAACGTGGAAACTAAAGTAGGGGAGAGCGGGGCAAAATGGCACACCGCGGCAAAACGGGATAATGAGACAAAACGCAATTCTCCACTAACTTTGAGATGATAGCGATGGTGGTGCGTGGGGCAAAACGTGTGTGAATATCCAGCCGTATCGTTGGGACAAAATGGGGAATCCAAAAACGATTGGAAAATTGAGTTTTGCCCTCACAATCCCGTTTTGCCCCGCTGTGCCATTTTGCCCCGGTCTCCCCTATAAGTCTGAAAGAAATTCACCAATGGGTTCCGCCCTTTCGGGAGGCCTTAATGTCTTTCGCCGAATAAAGTCCATTGTCGTATATCCATCTCGCACTCTCGTTTCCTCTCCGAGATATGCCAAAAGGATACAGATAATGTATCGCCTAGGACGATACATTCTCCTCCCTTCACAGGGCGTCGACGCTCGTCTCCTCTCCTTCGGCGCTTGGAAAGCGAGCAAAGGCCTCGGCCGAGGAGGAGATCCGGAGGAAGGTACGAGCGACCTATAGCAGTCGGCATCCCCGTCGTGCACCGCTGGCGCGGTGGATTATATCTTCCTTCCTCTCGCGAGAGATCAGAGTAACGCGTCGAGTGCTGTGTCTGGTCGTCGCGAGTGGGCAATCTATCACCCCCCGCCCCGACGAAACCGAAGCTACAGCTCGCCGGATGATCGTGCCCGCGACCGACAACCCCACCTTCGCCGGGCCAAACCTTACGGGCAGGTAACTCTGACTCCTTTGCCGCGGAGATAACGCCGGCACGGCGAACGGAGGGATGAGACGGCGGTCGCCACCGACGCTTTTCACCAGACTCGAATCTCACGAGATAGCGCGATCTCTCACACCGCTCGTACTGCAACCCCCAGTTGCTCGTTCGTTCCTTCGCAGTTATAAACTTTATTCCACGACGACGTATATTTCCCTGGGCGCGCACGATGCGAACGTACCACCGGGCACGACCAAAGCACCGGATCTGAATATTTTGTCGTATAGAAACGCGCGGAAATATTGGATCGATGGAAGCGTAGTGGCAGAAATTCCGAACCGCCGGGGCATCAGACTATGGGATGCGAGCATACCCTTTCTGAGAAATTGGGGCTCAAGCGGATTTTCCCCGTGTGTTTCCACGTGACGAACTCGCACACGAGATTGTGTGACCCTTGTGTTCGGGGCTCCCTTTTCGTGCCGTACGCTTTCCGTTCTTCTTCGCTGTTTCGTTAAAAAAAAGTGTTCTTGTTACTGTGACAAAAGGTGAATCGTTGATGCACTGAAAAAAAATTTGCTTGCGGGCTGCCGAAGAAAAAAATGTTAACATGTTATCGTTTCAATCCGGTATGAAATTGTACGAATTCAGAGTAGAATTGAAACAACGTTTTTACTTCATTGGCAGCCCGCAAGCAAATTTTACCTGATTCAATGATATTTTTTTGTCTGTGTGATTTATTGTAGCGGTGGCAAAAAGGTTTGAGACTGTGGCGCAAAATGTGGTGCTACAGCGAGGTTATTTGTTGTTCCTACATATGTAGATATATTTGTTGCCTACAAACCAATCGAATATTTTTTTATACGATAAATGCCAGTATTCTGCATACTTCGCATGCAGAATTTATTTCGTTGGGCCAGCAAGAACATTGGCCCATTATTAATTTATCTACTGAGATAAATTAGTTACGGAGACGTTCTTACTGTGCAAAAAAAAAAAAATCTCCGTGCAAAGTATGCAGAATGGAGGCTTTTATTATAAATAAAAAAAAATATTGGATTAAGTAATTGATCGACTAGGATAAATTAGTTTCGAGAACAACGTTCTTACTGGCAAAAAAAATCTCCTTGCACAGTTTGCGGAATGGAGGCATTTATTGTATTTAAAAAAGAATATTGGATTAATAAATCTCAACGAATTTTTTTCAATCATTGCGTTACATCTTGAGCCTGCCAGAGAGCGACTGAATAGTGAAAAGACCTTCCAGTGATGCGGAGGACTTTGCGAACGGTCATCTTCTTTCTTTCATTTATGTTTTACTTTTAGTTAATTTCATTGCCGTCCAGTCACAGAGACAGAAACAAGGGACCCCCCGCACAAAAGTCAGGATCACGCAAAGTGCTACGAACAGCTACAAGCAAAAGATACCAAATAGCCGGAGGGTGGAGGGCAAGTGACAAAATGGAAAACATCAAGAAACGCCGAATCAGCGTGTGGGGATGGGCTGATCTAGTTTACACTTGGAATTTATAGCCGGCTTTTAGCGTCTGAAATTGATTCTCCGAGTAAAACTGGTGCCTAATGGAATTCCTCCCCTCCCTCCGCGCCGCTTCGCCATAGAGAAACCACCCGCTTTCCATATCGCGGTGAGTGACGTATCTTATTGGACTGAAATATATTTGCACGGATTTCCACTCGTCAACACGTGGTGGCGTTGACACGCGGGACCATTTTTTATTTATTTATTTATTTATTTTTTCAATGACTATGAGACGCGACATTGAAGGAAGAGCCATGACCGATTATTTTGGTTTCCACTCACGACCAAAAAAAAAAAGTAAGAAAATGTTCAATGTTAACAGATGCATTACAACGCGGGCGAAAATTCAGACTCGGGTAAGCAAGGTGGTTATAGTCTTCCAGTCGGCTGAGTTCAATATTTTTTCCAGCAGCATCTCCGCCGACGCACAACTTTCATGTGGCCTTATTTTTTAAGTCAACGCCAGGCAAGAAGGCGCCAAAGCAGGCAGTGATTCATATTGTCGATTTTCCAGAAGACTACCCTCGCTCGGCTTTACGCCTGCCCAGCGTTTCCTCCATTCGTTGCAATTTACCCTATAAGGCTACTTTCTGCCCCCTCCGTAACCCCCCCCCCCCTCTCGCCCCTCTATGTGAAATGCATTAGCATCACGGCTGGCAAACCACATGAAAATGTCTATAGACATGACGGCCATAAACAAAGAGGCGTAATTTTTTTTTCGACACTGTATAACATCTCACTATTGGCATTCCCGGAGTGCAACCGGCCGACTCTTTTCATATTATGGTGCAGAACCGTGTTTCATGCTGAGGGTCGGTTGCTCGGCTTTAAAGAATGCCTGTGAGAAGGAGCAAAGGAATTGTACGACAGTCCAATATAATTCCTGCTCCTGAGTGAAACTTAAAGTTTATCACGTTATCGACTTAATTCATCATGTGAGCAGTTTTTTGGTCTTTGGACAGCAATCATGCTGATGTGACACTGATGACACGATTTTTTTAAATGTTTAATGATTTTTTCTTATTTTTCCTAATCTGCACCTAAAATCCTTAAAGTTAATAAAATTGTTAAAGAAAAATTGCTCATAGCAAGTTTCCTCACACATTCTCGCAAGTCGAAACTTCCCGTTCTAAGCTCGTCCAAGCTATTTAAGCCTTCGAAGTACACTTTTTTTTGCTCCTGAGTGAAACTTAAAGATTATCACATTATCGACTTGATTCATCGTCTAAGCAGTTTTCTGGTCTCGCAGTGGTGATAAAAAATGCGGATTTGACACCGATGGCATTATTTTTTTAAATGTGTAATGATCTTTTCTTATTTTTCCAATTTGCGCCTAAAAACCTCAGGGTTAAAAAAAGTTACTTAAAAAAAACTTGCTCATGATACATTCTCACAAGTCGAGACTTCCGTTCTAAGCTCGTCCAAGCTATTTGACCCTTTGAAGCACAAATTTTGTTTGCAAGTACGAAGTTTCAAATACATCGATAGGCAGTTAATGCATTTTTTTCCGACATCAAAGAGGTGTATCAGCCGTGATGCGCAGTACTTCAAAGGTTTAAGGATTTCATTGCCGACGTATCAAAAACCCATCGAGCATACTTCAAGAATGAAAAAGAGTTTTCGTCAGATCGCGAACTTCTGGATGCTCAGAATTGCGCAGCGATCGTCCCGATATTCGGAATACCTGACGCGGCGTATTCCATTCGGATTTCGGTGTAAGGTCGAAGGAAGCGATGAAGAAAACAAGAGCCAAAAAAAAGGAGACAGGATACGGGATTTCGTGCGTCTGCCTGTCTATCTGTCTGCCTTCCGTACATTTCCATGTCTGGGCTAGAGGGCACGGCGGCAGCCGACGAGGACGACTTCTGCAGCGGTGGAAGATCCTCGGGCTTGGCATGAAAGACGCGAATGAAAAATATAAAAAAAGAAAAAAAAAGCTAACGGAAAGGGTAAGACGAGCGAGCGGAGGAAGAGGAATGGGAAGGAGGCAAAGGACGGAATAGGATAGGACGTAAGCTACGATAGGATATAGGATATAGTAGATGTATGTACGATATCTATGTATATGTATAAAACATGGACAGAAGGGTGAGGATAGTGCCGACGAGTGTAGACGATAGGGTAGGTAACCTAATAGAAGGGGCTTGAGCCGGCGTCATTGGCAGAAGGAGAGGCTGTCGAGTCCCGACGCGGTTTAAAGTCGAATTCAGAAACGCGAAACCCTCCCCCGAGGGTTGCTTCTCTACCCTCCCGCTCGCGCCCTCCCACACACCGCCGCTTCCCTATCTGCGGGGTCCTTCGAGCCCCACCGACTACCACCGACGGCAAAGGCGTCGGTAACCCACATACGAATTTGAGACTGTAATTTCATTCCTGTCTCCCTGTCTGTCCGGCTATCGCGGAAACGATTCCGAAGCAAAGTAAATTACACACATTCGAGGATTTAGTTTAATAATTTATTGAGCGGCGCGATGATTATCGGTATAATTGAAAGATAATGCATCGGTTCGGTGTGAGTGATTATTGAATGTAGCAATCGTATACCGCGCTAGTGCAATGGCATCGAACCGGAAGGCCAGCCGAAGAAGAGGGCGTGTGAGAAAATAGGGAAGGGATTTGTTACCGATCTGTTTTCTCCGTGACCGATGATTTTTGAGACTAAAAGCAAGTTAGGTTTTCACGTCTCTATCTGTTGTCAACGGAAACCTAATATTCTGTCGTTCAAAATATGAACCGTATAGGGGAAAATAATGAAGTCGATTTATTACCGACTGAGCAGCGTGCCGGTTAACGGAATGATTTTTTAAGTAGCAATCCTACACCGCGCTAGTGCAATGGCATCGAACCGGAAGGTCAGCCGAAGAAGATGGCATGTGAGAAAATAGGGAAGGGATTTGTTACCGATTTGTTTTCTCCGTGACCGTTAATTTTGGAGATTAAAGCGAGTTAGGTTTTCATGTCACTATCTGCTGTCAATGAAAAACCTAATATTCTGTCGTTCAAAATCTGAACGTTATAGAGGAAAATAAAGAAGTCGATTTATTACCGACTGAGCAGCGGGCCGGTTAACGGAATGATTTTTTAATTAGCAATCCTACACCGCGCTAGTGCAATGGCATCGAACCGGAAGGCCAGGCGAAGAAGATGGGGTGTGAGAAAATAGGAAAAATAGGGTGTGGGAAAATAGGGATTTGTTTTCGATCTGTTTTCTCCATGACCGTTGATTTTTGAGACTAAACCAAGTTAAGTTTTCATGTCTCTATTTGTTGTCAATGAAAAGCTAATATTCTGCCGTTCAAAATCTGTACCGTATAGAAAATTATAAAGAAATGGATTTATTACCGACTGAACAGCAGGACGGTTAACGGAATAATAAAAAAAAATATTTCACATCGCCTTAAGGCCGCGACCAGTTCGTTTTTAGAGGGAACAGCCGAGTTTCCACCCAACAGGAGGCGCGACGGGGAAGGTCGGGCGTGCGCGAGAGGAAGAGGACGACGCTACTCGTGCATGAGCAGGTGCGAGGTGTTCGCCCTTTCCATCAAGTTATTTCCAAGGTTACGTCGATAAACCACCCTTTTTAGACACGATCATTTGAATTCGAAAAAACTTGACGATCAGCGAACTTAAAAAATCGCTGAGCGATAACCGTTTGAGCGACACATTTTGACACTATAAAAACAACCCTCGGTATTTCATGTCAAGAAGTTAGTTTAAAAAAGTGAAAACTGAGCGAAAGGGTTACTCGACTCGATAAGATTGCAGACATCAAACTTGAAGCTGCAGTGCTGTCCCGCATTCTCGATTTCCAAAAATACCTTTCATGAAACAGAAAAAACAATGTATATTTTTATTTTTTATATAAAAAAAAAGTTCGTCTCGGTAGTTCTGACTGACACGGACCGAATGGAATATCGAACAAAAGTGTAGAATATTAAAAAATGTTGAGTCTCCCAGAGCCGAGACCATGTCCCACCCTCGAAGCCATCCTATCCCAGAATTCAGCTCTCGCCCTTTCCTTCCCTCTATTCCTCGTTTCACGGGTGCTCGTGAGTCCTCGCGACTTCAGCCCATGGGAGCACCGCCAAACAAAGAGGACCAAGGACTTGTATTCCAACCCTCGCATCCCCGAGTCTCGACAGTGACGTCCTGACATCCACGCCCCCAACTTCCCCCCCCCCTCCCCCCCCACGTATTGCGCTTCCGCCGCAAAACGTCTTTCCGTAGCTCAACTTTAATGGGTTGCTCGATCGGCGTTTTTATTTTCTGTTTGATTAGCACACACAAGTAAACCATCAAATCTTATTTTAATACATATTCACACGAATATGTGGCGGACCATTTGTTAAGACACGCGATATTAGTTAAGTTTGGCAATTGATGAACGAACGAATCGATACAAGATCGATCGTCATGTCAGAGAGTCTGGACGAGACCTTCGAAGAGAACAGACGTGTGACATTACGTGATCGAGATAATTAACTTTTAAAAAAATGTTTTTTTTTAAATCTCTGTGACGTGACTATCGTTTTGAAAATCTCACATTTAAGCCGGAAGCGACGTACTTCTAGTATGACCTCACTTCTGGTTGAAAACCTAGATTTTCAAACCGGGAGTGACGCAACGAAATTTTCGAAAATTATCTGCATGCCGTCATTTCCAGTTTAAAAATTACGTGTGCAAACCGGACGTCACGATACAGTGAATATTTGTTATTTTTCGCGTGAGTTAAATGTCTCGTGAGTTGTTATTCGAAAATGTATTAATAAGTTGAAATAAGTGAGAAAGTTGATCAAGCCGAAAAAAAATCTGACACATCTCAGTTGCGACTGTGATTTGGTTTTCATACAAATTTTTTTGCGCGAAAATGTCCCAAAACTGTCGGCAAAAAATTACGAACCATTTGGACAAAAGTTTTGGAATTTTGTGGAATTAATTACCGCACAAAATTAAAAAAAAATGTAGTCTCCAAATGAACACTATGCAAACAAAGTTCGATCGATCAATTTAAAAAATGTCAATGTCGAAAAAAAGTCACACTATAAATTCGTCCAACCACGATGGTCCTCGTACGACGAGCGATCGTGGAGGAAACTCGGGATGCAAAGCGACGAACTCAACGATTCCATTATGATTTGTGTCAGGGAAGATCTAGACTAGCGTCGGAAGGCCATGCGGTGCTCTAGTTTCGTAATGGGAATCATCTCTCACACCCCACGGTCCCGTCGTCGTTGAGGGTGGCCGTCTGAAGGTCGCGCCGAGACCTGAATGAGCGAGCAGAGAGGAGCACGCTGCCGGCGAGGCGACGGTGGAGAGTTGAGCCTGAAGGAAGTTTGTAGGAGTTGAAGCGGGCGAGCGAGAAGGCGAACGGAATTACGTGGCTGCGATGCTCGCGATGCTGATGCGCCTGGAGGGAGCGAAAGCGAGACAAGGGAGGAGAAGACTTTCGACGCGAGCGAGAGTGAGAAAGGGAGCGGCGTACAATTCCCCTTATAATTAATGTGTAAGGGTAGGTCGTGGCTCTCACTTTCTCGTACTAGAGCTTCCTTCCACGTGCTTCCAGGGGTCTCGAGCCAGATCAGCTGACGCTCGACTAAAGGCTTCTACACCCGGGTCGTTCACCTTGACTTAGAGTTTCCGTTCATAATTCTCACCCCTCGCATTCCACTTCGCTCAACCCTTTACTATGCGGACATATATATATTTTGTTGTCTCGAGGCTGATGAACGTCTGGGGAAGGGCGGGGTAAAATGGAACGGAGAATCGGGATGCATCGATGGGGCAAAACGGGACGGAGAACCGGGATGCGTCGACGAAAATTGCGTTTTTAAAAATGTTTTTAAAAGGCCATTTTCCAATAATTTTCGGACGGTCCATTTTGCCCCATCGATGTAGGACGATTGCCTGTACCGTTTTGCCCCGCTCTTCCCTACCTTACCGACTGGGCTGTACAGCGAAATGAATGTGGAGTGCAACACACGAGTATTAAAAGAAAGACTTTGGCTGTTCCAATTCGAATAAATGTTTCTTTAGACGTACTTAAAAATCTTATCACGGTACTTGATAATTACTATCTATAAAAAAAAACTCAGGGATTCTGATTTGACCGGTGCCAGGGGAAGTACAGTTTACCACCAAAACGACATTTCTTAATATTTCCCACATTAAAAATATAATCCCAATTCCTATACATTTATTTCTCGTGAATTTAGATTTATATCCTTCATGCCCAAATACTGAAGATCAAACATAATCTGTGGACACTATTTTTGCAGAGTTACAGCCTTTACAGAAATGTTTACCTCCCCAGCTCAAAATTAAATTTCTCGACGTTTTAGACAATTTCAAGTACTCGGATTCTAAAATTTCGATATTAAAAAAAAATTCCTCTCTATACACACATACATATATATATTTTTTTTTTGCGAAAACAGCTTCCTCGTCGAGGAAGCAAAAAGGGGTGGGAGGAAGATGCTGGCTCGCCGGCAGCGGGGAGGGGTGGAGGGGGTTTGCACATCGGTAACAATGTCGGATAGAAATAAAGCTCGAGGAGGTGCAGGGTAGCGGGTAGTTCGTTCGTCGAGTCAGGCTGAGCTGTGGCATAGAGGGTGTGGTGTGCGACCGGGCACGACGTATACGAAAGGGCGGGAGAGGGTGAACGGAGGAAAATAGAAGGAATTCAGATCACGGGATGCCGCTGTGTGTGCTCTGCGAGGCACAGCACCGGGAGCTCAGAGAAGGGGTGGCCTGTCAGAGGGAGTGGGTGGATGTGAATCCCCGGGGGGAGGGGGGGAGGGGGTAAGGGGGGAGGGTTTTCGCCAGAAGGGAGAAAGAGTCTCCGGAACGAGAATGGAATCAATACGCGGTGCGGCGTGTGTGCTCTTCCTTGGCTCAGTCTCACATGCGTGTATGTACCGTACACACTGCTCTACATTATGTGTACATGGTAACCATGGCATGTATCCCTTTTTCGCGAGGCCGGCTCGTACTTAAATTCCTGGATGCAAATACACAGGTCGAAGTAATGTCGTTGCTTGCAAGAAGAACCGAAGAGATGCAATTCGTGCGACGAATTCGACAATGATAAATATTTTAGCGGTGC
>JAPYZC010006393.1:0-16339 GCA_030522665.1 Ichneumoninae sp. A BG-2022a | reverse complement strand
CGAAGTCAGCGAGACTCCCTCCTTAACGCGTCGGCGTTGCGTGATAACTTTTCACGGTATTTCCATGCGTACCTTTCCTCCTCGGCGCGACCCTTTTTGTCCGCGTGCCGTTTCTGCGACAACCGAGCTCGATTATCGCAGCCGCGAAGGTTCCGTTGTTGGAAAGAATGCCGAGCGGTCCACGGTTATTGTGCGCAGAATAGTGCGGCGAGTTGCGGAAAAGCTCGGGTATGCAAATGTTTTTGTATTCGACGGTGGCTCAAAGAAAATTTTTTTTCTCCACAGAATGCGAAGTTATTTTCGAGGAGCACATATCGTGGGGAGACGCGGAAGCTGTGCTCGCAATGTTCTTCAGCGGCGTGGGTCTCGTGGCCACCTTCGTCACGTGTCACATCTTCATCCGGCACAACGACACCCCGGTCGTTAAAGCCAGCACCCGCGAGCTCAGCTACCTCATACTGGCCGGAATGACTCTCGCCCACATAGCCGTGAGTTTCAGCGATGCGCGACAATTTTCACCGGACGACTATTTTGTGTCTCCGAAATTTCGCCCGAATTTAATTTTCCGAAAGGCTCTTCGGCCACTGGAAATGTCGCACATCAGGACACTGAGAGAAGTACACACTAAAAAAAAAATTTCGATCAACTCGGTACACGAAGTTTAGTAAAAATAATTTTGGTAAAATCGGAATACGAAGTTTAGTGAAAATAATTTTTATAAAATCGGAACAGGAAGTTTAGTGAAAATAATTTTTATAAAATCGGAACAGGAAGTTTAGTGAAAATAATTTTATTGAATAAGTGATAAACTCGTTTCTTCAGATTTGTATACACTGAAAAAAAAAATCGCTTGCGGACTGCCAAAGAAAAAAATGTTTGTTTCAATTCTACTTTAAATTCTTACAATTCCACACGATGTCGATCCAACGCCGGCAAGACTGTCAAGGCACCATGTTATCGTTTCAATCCCGTATGGAATTGTAAGAATGAAAAGTAGAATTGAAACTTAAAAAAAAATTCTTTGGCATTTCTTAAAAAAAAAATTCTTAAAAAAAGTGAATTTTACTCGAATGATAGATATTTTCTTCAGTGCAGCCTGCGTGACATTCCTACTAGTGTCCTTTCATTTGTGATGTCAAATATTATTTTTTTATTTTAATTTCAATTCTCTTCGTAACATTTTCGGGCGTTGCACCTTTCGCAAATTAATTTCGGGCGGATTGAGAGACCTAGTGATAAATGGAATGAGTCGAGATGGAGAGTTCAGACGCGAAGACGCTCGGCGATTTCTTAAACGTTCGAATTTTGCATTTCAGGTTTTTCCAATCCTGGCCAAACCCACACGAATCACCTGTGCCTTGAGCCGACTGATGCCAGGAATAAGTTTTGCCATGATGTACGCCTCGCTATTCACGAAAACTAACAGAATAGCGAGAATACTTGCGGGATCGAAAAAACGATTTCCCAAGAGAAAACCGATGTTTATGTCAGCGACCGCGCAGGTATCGTAGATTAAAAAGGAGAAACCACCGGAAGCGACCCGCTCTTTTCCATTCCGTTTCGCTCCGCTTCACTCCGTTCCGTTCCACTCCCCAGGTGGGATTCGCACTGACTACCGTACGCCAAAAGCCGACGGTCTTTCGAGCACTAATAAGCACTGGTTAATTCTGTTCGAACCGGAAATGCGTCACTTCCGGTCGAAAAATGCGATTTTCGAATCGGAAGTGACGTTTTCCCGTATGACGTTTTCACTTCCGTTTGAAAAGTTAGATCCCCAAACCGGAAGTGACGTCATAGCGAAATTTTTCAAAAAATTTCGCGGGACGTCACTTCCGGTTTAAAAGTAAGTTTTTCGAAGCCGAAATAAAGTTTCAGGCGATGTGTTATTTTTTTCTGGAATGCATCTCGAATGCAGCCAGGATCGCACCTGGGTCTGTTCCTCAGCAATCCGTTCCAATTCCACTACACTGTAAAAAATGTTGACTGAAAATTAATGAACGGTATTGAAAGCTTAGTTACATAAAACGTTTCCGAAATTTCAAACACATGCGCGTTGCAATATTTTGCAGTAAAATTTGTATTAAAAAAAAAATGGTAAATTTCAGGTAAAAGATTTGTAATTTTAATGTCTGATATTTCAATTTTACAAACGAGTGCATTAATGTTCAATTAATGTAGGCAATGTAAGCCAATTTTAAGTTCCAGTACATTAAATTTACAATATATTTCTACAGTGTACGTTCCATTTTTTTCGATTTTCCTAGTGTGCAAGCGCACCCAGAATAAGAATTTATTTGACGGCCACCGTTTGTTTGGTTCAAGTAAAATATTTATTTGATAAAAATAAATATTTATTTAAATCAAATAAATATTTTACTTGACCCAAACAAACGGTGGCCGTCAAATAAATTTTTTTTCTAGGTGCGTTTCGCGAATTGCGGTAATGAAATTGCGAATCGCGAATATCGTTCACTAAATTTATTAAATACTTAAATTATTACCAGGTCGTGATAACTTGTTTCCTGATAATGGTCGAGGCCGGAGTTGCCGCGGCGATGCTGGTGATCGAGCCACCGATGCCCCGATCGGAGTATCCCGCTTACGATCGGGCTGTGCTGACTTGCGCAACATCCCCGAGGGCTGTTCTTTCGCCTCTCGCTTTCGACGGCCTGCTCGTCGCACTGTGTACTTTGTACGCCGTCAAGACTCGCAACGTGCCGGAAAACTTCAACGAGGCCAAGTTCATTGGCTTCGCTATGTACACCACGTGCGTCATATGGATTGCCTTCGGACCGATTTACTTCGGTAGCGAATCTAAGGCATGTAACTTCACATGTGTAACTTCATAGTGCGTGATGACAAAAAAGTTTCGATGCAAATATTGTCGTCTCGCTAATCGTTCGTTCATTGAACGGTTTACCCAACTACAATTTAATATGTTCCAATAAATTGCCATTGCATTCCCATTGCATTTTTCATTACCATTTCATTACCATTTCATTACCATTTCATTACCATTTCATTACCATTTCATTACCATTTCATTACCATTTCATTACCATTTCATTACCACTTCATTAATTATGTTTCACAAAAATATTTTATTCCTCTTTAATTTTTTAAAAATCGAAGATGTATTGTTCGATCTGTTCACAGGTAGTGACCATGTGCATGTGCGTTACGCTGAGCGCGTCGGTAACGCTGGTCTTTCTATTCCTGCCGAAGCTGTACATAATCGTTCTGAGACCCGAGAGAAACAATCGGGCTCTATTCACGACGAGCAAGTCGATACGATGCCACATCGGTGCCCGCGTCGCCGCGGCGATCGCCGAACCTCCGGCGAAGCAAGCGATTTATCGACTGGCCACAGGGGACTCCGACATTACAGGTGATGAGGCTAGCGGAAACTAAGTGCACGTGAAGGCCTTCGATAGTGGCATGCGACCCACTCACCGAAATCCTAAATCACTCCCATATGCTATATTCTGCAAATTTCGGCTTTCGTAGCATATGAGAGTGCCTCAAATTAATCAATCAAAATTAAATTGATTGATTAGTTAATTTAATTAAATTGATTAATTTATCAATTTGATATTACAATTTTTACTATTTTTATTCTGATATTTAATGATTTTGTATTCTGAGCTCTGCATTGGATTTAATGTACATCGCTAAAAAAAAGGAGTAAAACCATCAAATAAATTAAATTAAATTAAATTAAATAATTAATTTATCAAATCAATTTATTTATTTATTAAATTAATACCAATTTTTACATACACTGTAAATATAGTCTTCGGCAATTAAAAAAAAAATTCCCCACGGTAGTGCAAGTAAATATTTCGGAACAGCAAATTTCCGAACCAGTGATTCGACTCAGCGGTCGGTGGAGCATAAAAATCTCCAACCCATCTCCCCTTATTTTTCCATTCGCAATAATAAATCTTCGAGATATCAACCCCTTCACGTCTCGCTACTCGAAATTTCGTCCACAGCCCACCGACCAACATATTTATCATGGTGGTCGCGGTCAGGGAAAACCGGGAAAAGTCAGGGAAACAAAAACATAAAATATAAAATAATATTCGATTCTGGACTACATAACAATCTAAACATACATTAACAGCCTATGCTTATCACGAGACTAGTCCTCCCTACGCTTCTCTTCTCTCTTTACCATAATCCGGTTTATTCATATTTAAGAACTCCGAAATATGTCGCCCTTTTAAATAAAAAATACATAAACGAAAGCCTTGAATAAAAATTCCGAACATTAAAAAAAAAAACAGAATTAAACACACCATAATCAGGCATTTTCATTTGCATGATTATTTTGTTTTGTTTTAATAGACGTGAGAAGTTTGGTCAGGGAAAATTTTTTATTGGTCAGTGAAAAGTCAGGGAATTTTGTTGAGGGCAAAAAACGGCCACCATGGTTTATTCTCTAATCGTTTTGTTTATTTTTTTTTTGTGATTTCAGCCCGAGGAACGAGCGTCTCGAGGCGAACGCTGTCGGTGCAGACGGGCGCGGAGTTGCTCGTCGGTCTCTGCAAGTCCCGCAACGACAGATCGACGTCGCCGATGGCGAGTCTGTTGGCGAGGTCGGATTGTCCGGATTCGCCGTCGGGCAGCTGGCGTTGCAAGTACGACGAGAGGATATGCAGATCGAGCGACAACGTCGAGATCTGCGAGGGACACGAGCCGAGCTACCTGCGACGATCGCACGACAAGCTGTGCACCGGCGCGAGGAGTCTGGGCTCGTGTCTGAGCCTCCTCGTCGGCCGCAGCGACGGAAGTTCGAGGGCCCTGGAGAGATCGGACGCGAGACTTCCGACGTGGGTCGAGCTCGACGCCAAAGTTCTCATGAACGATCCGAGGAACGGCGAGTACGCGAAAGCCCAGAACGGCAAAACCGGAAACGGCTCGGTGGCTCATCGTCGGCCGGAGAACCCGGCGACGTCCGCGAGGGACGAGGAACGCGCGCGCGGAAGAACGCGAATACGCGAGGAGCGAGCCGGCCAAGTGTCGAGCAACGGCGAGCCGGTCATCAACATCACGATCACTCTGGGCACCGATATACCGGAACTTCACGAGCTCACGCAGAGCACCGTCTGATCGATGAATGTGTCTCTTCCGGGGAGAAAAATTCGCACGTCCTGAGAGACTTTGTGGTGGTGAACAAATTTAAGAGAAATTGCGGTGCCAAATGTCGACGTTGTCCTGAAGATTTCTCTGCATGGGACGATTTTTCATCGAGCTGTGACGACTGCATCCAGAAAAATAATTGATTTGGTTTAAATTAATATTTATTTCATTTAAATACTTGTTATTTCATTTAAGTAACTATTTACTTAATTTAAATAAATATTTGTTTTAATCAAATCAATATTTTACTTAAGGTTGTACTAGCGCAATGACTGACGCCGCCTAAGTTTGAGAGGAATAAGAGAGAATTACAAACACTTCTCGACCGGATAAAAATATGAAAAAAATCAAGCATATGGAAGATGTTGATAAGATTGTTCGCCCATAATAATTATCCCAAAATGTTATTCGTTTCCTTTATGTTAAAGTTTGTATAAAATCGTAATTTTCAAGTATTAGATGAAATTCTGAAAAAATGCATACATATTCAGAAAAATTAACAAATCATTTTCGTAATAAAAAAAAATTTGTTGCCGGGTAATTTGTTGCACAATTTTTTTTTCAGTAATTTGTTATGAACATTCTGAAATTATTATTATGCACAAACAATCTTTTTAGCACCTTTTAAATGCTAGCAGTTTTTCAGATTTTTTCTCTCGAACTTAGGCGGCATCAGTCATTGTGCTAATGTTACCTTAACCCAAATAAACGGTGGCCGTCAAACATTTTTTTTTCTGGGTGTGCGTTTTTCATTGCGCAACTTTGCCCTGGGAAGTTCGCTTAGAGAATAAAATTCTACAAGTGAACAATTTTTACTTCCTCATAGAGAAAGCTTTTTTTCATTCTAAAGCAGTGCATTCACAAAGACTTGACAACGATGAAAATTAATGTCATGCAGGTGTCTTCAGGGTCATATGTCGACGAATATTCGATTATCCGGAGTAAGCGGCGGATACAGATGATTGGGCGACAATGTCTTCTAGTCAATCGACGGCGATTCTATTTAAGGTTTTTTTTTATGATTGTGTACCATATAACGATGTAACGATAATTTTTATGTGTCGATATTAAGTCGCGTACGACGTCACGAGCACCGCGAAGCGGTCTCGTTTCATAGCTAGTAATAATCATCCAATCGTCATACCGTACTTTTTTAAAAATATTTATTTATTTAATTTTTATTTAAGTTCTTCGACGGTTAGGCGATTTTTCCACCGAAGTTTTTCTTTCTTTTGTCGACGCAACCGCAATGCGTGATTATTTGCAATATTTTATTATGCGAAAAAAATATCATTGGTACACACCCACATAGTACGAAATATTTTCAATATTTCAGATCTCACCAAATATTTCAGAAATATATTTAATCTTTCATACATCTGAAATATTTCTGAAAGGGGGAAAAAATATTTTGAATATTAGCAGATGTGTACTGAACTATGTTCAGAAGGAGCAAAAAATAAAATGGTTCGTGGATATATTTAAATACAGTTCGACTGTTTAATGTGTGCTAACACTACATGTTATTGGTACTCTTCAAGGGACTCACCGGAATTAACATATGTTAAAAATAATGAACCATATTTGCAGCACTAAAATATTGATATTTTCTCGAATATTTCAGAACGATATCTAACAAATATTTTACCAACATTTAAAAATATTTGTAAAATGTTTCAAAAACATTGGTAAAATATTTGTAATATAAAAAAAAATGTTCCAAACATTTCAGAAATATTTCCGTGCTACGTGGGCAGTATCGAACTTCATACGAGTAGTGTTAAGTCGACGGAGCATGAGTGACGCATTCCGTGAAAAATTATAAACATTTCAGTCCTCGACATACGTTTCTTTTAATAATTGAAAAGAACCACCGATCGTTCAAGTATGTAACGCACAATGTTCGCATTCCTATGCCAAATCGCGCTGCTAACGGTCTACTAAATATTGGCGCATAGACGTATATGTAAGTCGAGACGATTTTTCGAATCGTTGGCAGAGTCTATCGAGGGATCAAAGTATTGTCAGCTGGCGACACTAATCGTAATAGCGAAACAGATTTATAAAAAAAAAAAAAAAAAACACTAGCCACTAAAATAGCGAATGAAAAATTAATATCGGTGTGTAAACTCAATTGGTAGATTGCTCGTGCAATAGATATTGGATAATCTTAAGGTGATGTGACACCTCTTGCTAACGGACACTGCAATTTTTATCCGGTCGGTAACAGAAATTGTAATTTTAGCCGGTCGGTAACAGAAACTGTAATTTTTACCCGGTCGGTAATAGAAACTGTAATTAATTTTTTTTCACGAAATCCGACAATTTTCGCTTAAAATCAAATTCTCACATGAACCGGTTATCAATGCAGGTTCATGTAAAAAAAAATTGGCTTTTGAAAGTGAATGGTCGGTTGAAAAAATTAATTACAGTTTTTATTACCGACCACGGTATTTCACATCGCCTCAACGAGTAGTTAATAGTTATTAGCGTGAGATCGTAGAAAAAGCCTCACAATGAAGACATAATATTCCGAGAATTCACGGTAGTCACGTAAGAGTGTCATAAGTTATAACTCATAAGTTACGTCAAAGCTGCATCGATCCTAGCGACCTTATTTTATCGATCACCCTCATACACGCCTGTAACTTTTAATTTAACGCACTGTTCATCACCCGTAGAATAGCTCGTAGAAAAGACAATAAACCAAAATCTGCGCAATAATATCTCATAAATTGTAAAACAAAAAAGACCACAAATTATTATCGCGAAAAATTCTATACAATTATAAGTGTCAATACGTATTAACCTCGTTCGTGAAAATTAACTAAAAAAAAAACCACAACTTTCTATAAAATGAATAAAATTCAATCAACATTTTTTGTATGTTTTGTGTTCTCCGCGAAAAACCATCCCTCGATATTCGACCCTTTACCTGTTAATATTGCCCAACGAAGCTCCGATCAACCCCGCCGCAAATCGCTCTCTGTGACGTTTCGCTAAAAAATTACACTCCGTTAAAATAGTCTCGCAGTTTGGGGACGCGTGTATTTTTGCTTACAGTGCCAACACCCTTTGTGCATTCCAATGAAATTAAATGCCCGAAGCATCGAGCATTGTTTCGTGGCAAACGAGCCGTTTTTTCATTGGTCCTCTTAAGGGGGCTTCACAAGTGTTTTTCAGGCATTTTTTTAGGCAGGAGAAAAAAGTCAGCCCAGTGAATTTAGAGGTATGTTTCAATGTATATTTGAGCTGTACGAATTTTTTTTTAACCCAAAACAAAAAATTAGTGCACAGTTATTGGCCGATTAATTGGCTCGACCGAAACAAAAAAAATCAAATATATTTTCAATCGTTACATATTTTTCTTCTATGTGAACTCCGGAAAAGCAAAAAGAAATCATAATTTTATTCAAGTTTGAAAAAAAAACAAATGGGTTTTTGGGAAGGAAAAAACAACGCAAAAGTGCTATAAAAATTATTTAAAAAGTCTTAGAGACAATTTAGTACTGAACAAAAAATGAGGTTTTGTTTAAGCCGATAGTTCGTTTAGTTTTTTTGTTGTCACTTCCGCCGATTTACAAATAGTACTTTTCGTACAAATATCGCATACTAAATTTTATACGCATACTTACTGTGAAAAAATTGTGCGCAAAAGTAGCTAGAGTGTGAAAAAGTGTGCGCAAGAGTAACTAGAGTGTAAAAAAAGTGTGCGCAAAATTACCTAGAGTGTAAAAAAAGTGTGCGCAAAATTAGCTAGAGTGTAAAAAAAGTGTGCGCAAAATTAGCTAGAGTGTGAAAAAAGTGCGCGAACATGAACTAGCGTGTGAAAAAAGTGTGCTGAAAACAAACTAGCGTGTAAAAATAGTATCTACAGCATTTTTCGCTCATCCTCTGCTAGAAATCGCCACCTTCGACACACTTTACAGGCACGAAAAGCGGGACTTTTCGTGCACGTGTTACAAAAAATAATAACCAAGACTCGCACTCTGCGATGTTCCGCTAAAAAAAAACGACACCCCGATGAAAAACACTCACAGTTTGGGGACGCGTGTATTTATGCTCGCAGTGCCAACAGCCTTTGTGCATTCCAATGAAATTAAATGCCCGAAGCATCGAGCATTGTTTCATGGCGAACGAGCCGTTTGATTTTACAAAAAATGTTGTCGCACGCTTCGACGACATTCCGCTAGTCGGGGAAAACAAAGCTGCCCCACCACGTGAACTCACGTCGGACGTGAGTTCGCGTCCGACGTGTTACCCGTTTTTCGCGTTACCGCAAAAGAGTCGTCAAATAGTTTGCTATCGGCTTTTCGCCGTCCGGTCCAAATGTAAATGTGCCGAACTTTGTCATTTTAACTATCGGAAATATTTCAACTAAAATCCGTGAAATACCCCTCGTTTGAAGCGGCGCTCGATTTACTGGTTCGCTTTGGATATTAAATGGCAAGTGGCTTTTTTCTTGTAACGCGCATGGAGCTCCGCGGTAACTTTCATTGATCAAACAGAACCGCGGCAACGAGACGGTCCCCAGTCAATAATCACAGCCACAAGTGCGTTGGTTTTTGTGAAAGGCTCCAGAGCCGAAATGTCTCTGAGCTCCCAACCAGTCGAATTTTCTAATTGGAAGCCCGCAGCATCCGAAATCGCAGGTATTTCCCTGCAAGATAAACGGACCAGTTTCGGTCATCGTTAGGGTAGTTATCATGGTTTTTTTATTTTACTATTGAATTACAGTTCGAAAAAAAATCCTTCTTTAATGTACGCATTAAAACTTTCTGAATGCAATTCGCCTATTTTTTTTTAATTTTTATTTTTAATAAAAATTTTTAATTAAAATTAAAATTAAAATTAAAAATTAAAAATCAAAATCAAAATCCCTTATTTTTTTTTAGTTTTTAATAAACCAGTAGAATCTAGTTACTTAATTAATATTTTCTCTCATACTTGTGCGAAGTAAACACTATTCGCAAAAAGTATCCTTAATTATTGTTTTAATGATACTTCTCTACAGCGGAAGTATCGATCACTTTTTAGCCTTCATGTTGCAAGTTTGGGTACCTCGCGTACCCAATTTGCGTCACTCGTGACGGAAATTGGGTTATCATGGTTTTTATCATGGTTTTTAGTTATCATGATTTTTTTTTACTATTGAATACACGGCTTATATTGTCATTAAAAAAATACTTCTTTAATTTATGGATTAAAACCTTCTGAATGCAATTCGAATATTATTTTTAATAAACCAGTAGAATCTAGTTAATTAATAATCGTTTCTCTGATACTTATGCAAAGTGAGCACTATTCGCAAAGACTCTACCTTTAATTATTGTTTTAATTATACTTCGATATAGGAGGTTATTGATCACTTTTTAGCCCTCATGTTGCAATTTTGGGCACCTCGCGTACCCAATTTCCGTCACTCGTGACGCAGTTTGCAAAACCATCGACTACCTGCCGGAAATTACAGCCGAAACTACACTGCGTTACGCACTTTCTATCACCATAAATTGAACGAAACAAATTATTAACAACCTAATCGATATAACACGACTTGTTCTGACCCTGTTGTTATAACTTTAATGTTCATTAATACTTAGGTATTAATGAAGTCCAAGATATCGTAACGAAATACCAAAACGCGAGGTGCGCGGCTCACTATTGCATTTTTTTTTTAGCAATAATGGATAAGTAATTATTACTTAATATTGGCCTTTTTTTTTTTTTTTTTTTGTATCGTATGAAAACTATATTTATTATTATTTTGTTATTAATATAAATAACATTTGATGGCCGTACCTGGAACAGTGACGCAAACTGGACCGTTTACCGTAATAATTTTTTTTTTCTAGAAGCCCCGAACCTCTTTGATATTTTATTTATCGCACAGAATTGTTACTAAGTCTGGGAATATCTCCGCCGCAATCGCCGGACGGAATTTCGTTTCGGTCCAATACCGATTCCTGCGGAAACCCCGAGTCGTTTGATTACGTTTATCACGAAGATCAAGAGGGTGCGGAAAAGGAATGCGTCGTTGAACCGTCGATCAACGATCTCGACAGAGATACAGTGATAGAGTGTCTTGGAATCGTCAGGGAAGAAGGAAGACTTGTCAAGTGGACAAACAATTGTTTTCACGAATATCTCGTCGAACACTTCAAGAAAAAACAGGTAAAAACTTCATCGTCTCTTCGAATATTTTTTCGTACTTCCCAGCAAAATTTGAAAAAAAATCACGCACATTAAAGGTGCTGAAAAGATTAACATTGCATAATAACAATTCCAATATGTTATTAACAAATTAATGAAAAATACAATTGTTCAACAAATCTCCCAGAATCCTAACTTTTTTCATTAACATGATTCGTTCATTTTTCTGAATACGCATGCATTTCATATTTTTACATTCACTTCGAATTTTGTGACAACACATTTTTTTCATAGCAAAAAAAAAATCAAAGCGAATTTAAAAATCTGAAAAATGCATACTTATTCAGAAAAGCAAACACATCATTTTTATTTTTTTTAAAGTTAGGTTTGTGGAACAATTTTATTTGTTTTTTTATAACATTTTGGAATTATTATTTATTTACAGAAAATAAGTTTTCACTTTTTACATCTACTTCTGTATAATAAACTCTTCACGTAAAAACATATAAATCGATTTGATGCAGAATTAAACTTTTCAGCACCTTCAACATGCCTGAATTTTTTCAGATTTTTGTACCGTCCAGAAGTACAATTTCCGGTCGTTGTTTTTGACGGAAATTTAATTGTCGCAGATGATGCACGTGTACACCGACGAGTCGGAGGACGACGTGTTGTTGAACGAGTACTTGAGAAAGCTCGACGAGTTGGAACGATCGAACGGAGAGCTTCGAAAGTCTCGGGACGAGTGGGACGCCGAGCTCACGAGGACTCGAGCGGACATACGAGGGAGGAAAGAAGACGCCGGTAATGCCTTGAACGAAATGATCACGAAGGAGCAAGAAGTCGGTGCTTCGACCTGGAACTGCGGTAAACTTCTTGGTCTGAAGAGAGTTCAAGCGCTGATCAGCCGGCAGCTCGACAGGATCAGAGACATTGCGAAGTTTCGTCTTCGCTACGTACGTAACAATTCCGAGCCGGCGGTGTCCGTGCCGCTCCTACGATAAACATAAAAATGAGACGGAAAAAAAGGTTTCTTTAAATAAACAAACAAATGAATGCTGTGATAAGAAAAAAAAATAATTACAAAAAAACATCGTAGCGAAAATCGAAAACGTAAAACATGAGGAAGTAATTGTGCAATCACTTTACACGCTTTTTTTTGTTCTGTGTTAAAACAAATTTTTTCGTACAGTTCAAATATACATTAAAACATACCTCTAAAATCACTGGGCCCGCTTGTTTTTTTTTCGGCCTAAAAAAAATCCTGGAAAATTCTTTTTTAGGAGATTTTTATGGGAGAGGAAAAAGTTTTCTTTAAATAGACAAATAAATAAATGCCGTGATAAAAAGAAAAAAATAATTTAAAAAAATCGTCGCGAGGCTTGATTTGCGTGGATCTGATTTCCGACGCGTTTGAGAGACGAGTTAGTGTCTAAGGAAGCGAAGCTAAGCTGAATTATGTTGGGCCCGAATCTGATGAAGGAAATTACGAGCGTCTGGAGGCGGAACAATTTTATTACAGGAGAGAATTGGCGAGCAAGGATAAAATGTTAATTATCCCCTTCTCAAAATGTTCTTTTTTTATTTTATTATTTTTTTTTAAATTATAGCTTCCTCTATGAGGAAGCCAAAATGGAACAAAGGAATTTATCATAGAGGAAGTTATATGCAAAAAAGTAAGAAAAGAAGAAGTAATTGTGCAAATCACTTTGCACGCTTGTTTTTGTCCCTCCTAAAAAAATTCCTGAAAAAACGCTTTCTAGGAGCTTTTTTACGAGAGAGAAAAAAACGTTTTCTTAAATAAACAAATAAATCAATGTTGTGATAAGAAAAAAAATAAATTACAAAAAAATCGTAGCGATTTGCGAGACGAGTTAGTGTCTAAGGAAGCGAAGCTAAGCCGAATAATGATATCGAGTCCAAATCTGACGAAGGAAGATTACGAGCGTCTCGAGGCGGAACAATTTTTTTACCGGAGAGAATTGGCGAGCAAGGATAAAATTTTAATTATCGTCTTCTCAAAATGTTCTTTTTTTATTTTATTATTATTTTTTAAATAATAGCTTCCTTTGTAGCCAAAATGGAACAAAGGAATTTATCATAGAGGAAGTTATGTGCAAAAAAGTAAGAAATGAAGAAGTAATTGTGCAAATCACTTTGCACGTTTGTTTTTGTCCCTCCTAAAAAAACTCCTAAAAAAACGCTTTTTAGGAGTTTTTTACGAGAGAGGAAAAAAGTTTTCTTAAATAAACAAATAAATCAATGTTGTGATAAGAAAAAAATAAATTTTTGCGAGACGAGTTAGTGTCTAAGGAAGCGAAGCTAAGCCGAATAATGATATCGAGTCCAAATCTGACGAAGGAAGATTACGAGCGTCTCGAGGCGGAGCAATTTTATTACAGGAGAGAATTGGCGAGCAAGGACGAACAGTGCGTCGGCTTGATGGAACGGTGGGACCGATTGGCTCATCGGCAGGAGGCTGTGAATCGGAGAATCGCACGAATCGATCGGGAGATCGACAATTGCCAGACTGCGATCGAGCTCTTGCGCGATTCCGTGAAGACGAGTCTGGAGGAGAAGCGAGCTTGGCTTGCGAAGCTCTTGGATGTCAAGCGATTCGTCGACGAGTTCAATGAGGTCATAGGACAAAGCAGCAGATCCGAATTCGCCGAGAGCATGGCCAACATTCGCAGGGAGCACGAGGAGTGGATGGCAAAGATTTCCAAGACTCTGAAGGACATCAAAGATCTCGGACAGTCGCTCAACGCCGTCAGGGCCAACCTGATGTTGCATGGAAAAAAATTTGAATTTGGGGAGGAAACAAAATCTCTGACCCACTCGCCGAATCTGGAAAATTGCAACGATCAGCCGGTACAATGAATAGAAAAAGAAGATCGATGTCGAAAAGGAGTCAGCACGTCCAGCATCGTTTCACAAATTACCAAATAATTCCATCGTATAATTAATTTGACTCACAAACCAAAGTTGGATTCGGGTGTGAAGATTTGAAAAAAATAAAAACCGCACATTTCATGCAGCGAAATTAATTAAAGAAAGATTGTTTGGAATGTTTAATATGCACATATGAAGTTCAATTTTCGACGTTCGTGACATTCGTAAATTTGTTTTTCTTATAAATGTGGTCAGAATACAGCTCGAATAGTCGGGCTTAAAAAGATAGTAAAGATAATGCGTTAATAATTTATTGTTCATCTACATATCGCGTTCATAAATCCTGCATCGAACGTATAAATGCAAAATATGACATAAATGTCCTAAATACCTGGAAAATAAAAATTATCTTTTAATCGAATTGATTTTTATGTGGCGTTTGAGGAGAAAAAATCTTTGAGCCACTCGGCGAATCTGAAAATTTGTAACGAGCCGGTACAATTAATAGAAAAAGAAAATCGATGTCGAAAATGATTTCTCAGCACGTCCAGTATCGCTTCTCCAAATTAACAAATAAAAAAAATAAAAATAATCCCATCGTATAATTAATTTGACTCACAAATCAAAGTTCTATGCGGTTGTGAAAATTTGAAAAAAAAAACCTTACGGACTCGCCAAATGCCGAAAAATGGCATATTTCGTGCAGTAAAATTAATTAAAAAAAGATTCTTTGGAATCTTTAATATACGCATATCAACTTCAATTTTTCACGTTCATGACATTCGTATAAAATTGTGTTTCTTTTTTCGTACATATGTCGTCAGAATACAGCCCGAATAATCAGGCTCAAAAAAATAGTAGAAATAATGCGTTAATTGTCGAAGTAATTTATTGTTCATCTACATATCGCGTTCATAAATCCTGCATCGAACGTATAAATGCAAAATATGACATAAATGTCCTAAATACCTGGAAAATAAAAATGATCTATTAATCGAATTAATTTTGAAGTGGCGTTAATGAAAAAATCGCCGCACTTACAAGCCCGAAAGTTTGTACGGATATGGTAAGCATATTCCCCGCTGTTAGTTGGCAAGGTACGTTGCAACGCATCGTCATCAATTGTAGAAGCTTCTGAGCCTTGGGAGACAGTCTGTACCATTGGCTATTCTGTCTGCGCGGAAGAAGACTTTTTCGTGAGGCTACGTCACCAGTCCTTACTTCTATACTCACATATAAAACCGAATACGTAAACTGTGATCAATGAGAATTTGAGAAATACAACATTCTACGTAGAAATAAAACAGAACACCCAATGTCACAACAACGAATGTCAAGGTTGTCCCAAGATCGCTTGTTCTCAGTAATATCTAAATTTAGACGAAGTTTATCTTTCATTTAAACAAACTCTTCCCAAACCACCGCCAACTTTTTACCTGAAGTCCTGATGCGTTAATCAGAATCATGCCAAATCCGGTGGTGAAAAAAAAATTCCATGTGTAGCTTGCCTTGATGAGATCGGCGTATCTAGCAACAGTGCGTTCATTAATAACATTGATTAGGTTCGCTACAAACATTTTTTGTCACTCGTGCATGAATCGCGGCAGGCACTTTACATGGCAGTCTTGCGAGCCGAAAGTGGCCTATTGCATGCCAGTCGTGAACCTGTGGTGAAATGACAGAGTCGCGCATGCGCAGTTCGCATCCCGTTCACTTTCGTCCCTTGGGATTTTGAGTCGCGCATGCGCAGTTCGCATTTCGTTCACTTTCGTCCCTTGGGATTTTTCTTCCGACGTTTTCCACCACTGGAGACATAAGCTCACTTTTCAGTGTTCGTCTCGCGCGACTGCCATTCCAAGTGCCGCAGATTCATGCACTTGTGACAAAAAGGATGATGAGGAACGAGGGTCGAATTGACGATTGCGACTCGTGTGATTACAGCCCTCGCTTCCCTAACGGAACTGAGATGACCATCGGCAGACTTCAATAGACTAATGCACAATGATCAAAATTGTAACTTGCTATAAACTCGTAGAAAACCTTTATTTTGGCATCGTTTTTCTGTAACCCTTGCAACCATCGTTTTATAGTCTGTTTATTTGATTTTTAGTTGCATGGGGATTACTCGAGTCCATCAAAACAGAGTTGCTTA
>JAPYZC010006388.1:0-10139 GCA_030522665.1 Ichneumoninae sp. A BG-2022a | reverse complement strand
ATATAAAAGGTGCTGAAAATATTGTTTGTGCATAATAATAATTTCAGAATGTTCATAACAAATTACTGAAAAAAAATTGTGCAACAAATTACCCGGCAAGCAAATTTTTTTTATTACGAAAATGATTTGTTAATTTTTCTGAATACGTATGACTTTTTTCAGATTTTTATCTAGTAATTGAAAATTACGATTTTCAACAAATTTTAACATAAAGGAAACGAATAACATTTTGGGATCATTATTATGGACGAACAATCTTATCAGCATCTTTCATATGCTTGATTTCTTTTCAGATTTTTATCCGATCGAGAAGTGTTTGTAATTCTCTTTTATTCCTCTCAAACTTAGGCAGTGTCAGTCATTGCGCTAGTACTACCTTGATCAACAGTGCAGGATTTACGAGCCTTCAAACACGGCCCATTTTTGTCTTTTTTTTATAATGAACTGCCACGTATTTCGACGTATTTTTTCCAGCTGAATACGAATCCGCTCGATTTTATGCACGAAAAATCGTATTTTTGGGATTTAAATGGAAAATATTGGGTTTGGAGCAAAATTAATGCCATATTTGTGATCAAAGGGACGCAATAAATTTATAAAGTGACGTTTCAGGATTTATGTATTTTGGGGGTTAATTTTTCTATGCCACCCTACCTGCACAACATAGGGAAATAGACCCCTGGATTCTTGAAAATTGGGTCAAACAAGCAACGAAATAAACAAATAAACAAACATGTCACTAAAGTTCGCAACGTTGCAGCAACGAAATGACCTCAACTGTCTTTTTTCAATTTTTATTTGCATTCCCGGACGTTCTTACGAGCCCATTTTGTCGCGATAATTTTTCTTCACAGCCTTGAAAATGTTCACCAAGATTTAAGAGAAACTGTTGTGTGGACAACTTTCTACAGACTTACAACGGTGAAGTGAAAAATCGTTTGATCTTGAAAGGCCCGTAATTTTTTTTTGGGACAGATTTCCCCGCCTAATTTATTTTGATAATTATCTTTAGACTTCATGAAAAGTTCTCACCAAGTTTTAGGAAAATCGTTTGTTCCAAAAGTTTCTACAGACTTACAACGGTGAATCGAAAATTGGTTTGACCTTGAAAGTCCCATAATTTTTTGTTGGGACAGATTTCCCCGCCCAATTTATTTTGATAATTAACGAGTTATATTATCTTTAGACTTCATAAAAAGTTCTCACCAAGTTTTAGCAAAATCGTTTGTTGGGAAAAGTTTCTACAGACTTACAACGCTGAAGTGAAAAATGGTTTGACGTTGAAAGGCCGGTAATTTTTTTTTGGGACAGATTTCCCCTCCCAATTAATTTTGATAATTATCTTTAGACTTCATAAAAAGTTCTCACCATTTTGCCCCGTTCTGCCCTACATATATATACATTTATGTTCATCCAAATCGTTTATCCTAACATATCTTACTTGAAAAATCGATCGCCCGTGTTCCATCGAGACTCCCCGACTCCCTCGCAGCTCAGCGCGGTGTTGAGGCTGTGATTATTGTTCTTCGGATCGTTGACAAAGTCCTCGACACCGTACGCGTAAACCTTAATGGCAGTTGCGATCTCGTTCACGAGGCTCGCGCTGCTCGTGTCGAAATGAACACCTGCAAGCATAAAATAAAAAATAAAAAATAAAAAATAAAAGAAAACAATATAAGGCGAGCGAAAAAATAACCTGGAATCTCGGTCATTTTTATTCTCGAGAAATATGGAAACAAGCCAATTGCACCGAGTCCAAGGTCTAAGCTCCATCGGGCACGAATTTAAAGGCGGAAAAAAAAATCTCGCTGAGCTTTCAGCTCCGATTGCTAAATAAAAGGGCGAGCCGGCTTTTCTATCAGCGAGCTTTTGAAACTCCCACTAATTTTATTACAGCTCTCAACGCAACTTTTGTAATATTTATCCGCGAAAACAATTATTGCACCGCGTAGAGTCAACTCCGACGTTGAATTAAATACGATCGTTTTTCGCCGAGTGGTCGCTGCGACGTTTTAATGACGGAGCTTGCAAGCTCCGGAGTATAGCAGTGTGTACCATACTAATGTGCGAAAACCCGGACAGAAAGCCTTGGCGAGTTAATAAAGCAGCGTATTACGATAACAAGGGCGTAACGGGAGAACGATGAGCTTTCATGAAATATTAATGGATGGAAAATATTAATATGCGAGTGCTTTGCCATTAGCGCAAAACTGCCGCGAGGAATAATAAAAAGCGTATCGACGTTGCTAAAAATAAAAATTGCACGAAAGTAGAAACGATGCAAGCTGTGCGGAGGAGACTCTGAAAATAGTTTCAACTGTAGGCGAAAATCGTGTCCGAAATGAATGTGTTCGGAGCTTTTCCCAATAAAAAAGCTCATTATTTTCGACGACGGGTGCAACATCGGAATAACGAGGTTAACGGGCGAGCAGAAATAAAAATCCGATGAAATTGCGTGACATCGAAAGCCGAACGGAAAAAAGCTTAAAGCTCGTCGCGCCTGAGCTTCCCGTCCGAGTTTGCGTCACACAGGACTCTTCCGGCTCGGAAGTTCGGATCAACGGGAGACAGGATATTCCTCGTCGACCTCGCTCTCTCTGTGTCGGCGTAAATAATTCAAGGGGCGCTGCTGCGATCGAGCCTACCCAGAGGACGCGCTCGCGAGCTTTAAAAGCTCGCGGCCTCTCTCTACGGTGAACCACTTCCCGCGAAAACCCAGCCGCTACTTCCTCCCACAGAAATCGAGTAATTTCCTAATTACGCTGAACGGCTAATTGGTTCCGGTAAAAGGGGTCTTGGAATATCCGCAAGAGCTCAGTAACAGTGCCATAAATAAGTCATAATAAAGTTCAATCTCATAAAATATCACCCAATGTCGATCAGCCGATTGATTTAATTAAAAAAAAAAAATTTGATAAAAATCAATTCGACGTCCACGATATTTTCTTGTTAATCGTGAAATTGTCAAATTGAGAAATTGCCCCAGACAATACATCTGATACGAAGAAATATGTGTGGAATGGAATAAATTCATGAGCTAAAAAATCCAACCATTCGAAAATTTAGCCCATACAAGCCATTAGATAATATATAATAATTCCATTAATAATATATTCCATTTTATGGGCTACATTTTTTAAAAGGTGGTGGTAACTTGTGCAAAAAGGTACACTGTACAAAAAAATTGTAACTTTAATGTACTGGCACTTGAAATTCGCTAACATTACTCACAGTAATTAAACATTAGTGTACTTTACTTGTAAAATAAAAATACCACATATTAAAATTACAAATCTTTTGCTTGAAATTTACAAAAATGTTCACGAAAAATTCAAATTTTACTGTAAAATTGCAACGCACATGTGTTTCAAATTTCACATACGGTTTCTGTAAAAAAGCTTCCGATACTGTTGATTAATTTTCAAACAAAATTCTTTTTATAGTGTAAGTAAAATGGACTCACCGAGCATTCCGACGGGGAACTGATTGGGCGTCTGAAGATTTTCTATCACACTCTGGGTAACGACCCAAACATAATTTTCACCGGTTATCTTGTATTCCCTGGCGTCGGACAAAATTTGGGTCGCTTCCTCTCTGGTCGAGTACAGCAGCATTACCCTCGATTCACTGTTTACCAACTCAACGAGATCGTCCTTCTTCGTTACAAGAACAGCGTTGAGTATCGTGAACTTGAACGTGTCCTGCATGTCCGATATTCTCTCGCGGACCGCCTGAATGAAATCATCGTGACCGGCGATCTGGGATGTGACGATACTGAATTGGTGCCACTTGTAACGCTCGAGGATACTCAACATCGCAGCGGTCTGGTGCTCGAGCGACGGTGCCAGTTGCAGCTGCAGGCTGCTCTGCGATGCTCGCTGGAAGGTCGATGAAACGTACAATAATTTTACAAAATAATACAATAATTTCATAATAATTTTACAATAATTTCATAATAATTTTACAATAATTTGATAATAATTTTACAATAATTTGATAATAATTTTACAATAATTTGATAATAATTTCACAATAATTTGATAATAATTTCACAATAATTTTGTAAAATCGGAATACGAAGTTTCATCAAAATAATTTTTAAAAATACGTGACAAATTCGTTTCTTCAGGTTTGAATATACAAACCCGTACGTTTATTTCCCGTGTCGTTGACAAATTTTATTTTGTACTTTTGTTTGTAAAAACTAGAGCCAGATGTAGCGACCGAAAAATTAACAAATACAAATTTGTGAAGGTTTGTGGACAATAAGTTGTTGTCAAAAGTACAAACTTTTTTACTGTATAAGGTGAAAATATAAATGGGTTTTGGGTACGAAAGTGAATAAAAATAAAAATTATTTATTGAGGTCAATTGAAGAAAAAAATTGAATAAATTTAATAAGTGTATAGAACTGGAACTGGAGATTGAACTCACCCTCTCGAGTCCCGAGTTGTCGGCGTTCCACGCTATAACGGGAATTCCGAGGTAACCGGCGAGTTGAAGAAAGTACTGGGCGCTCGCTGTGCTACGACCGTATTGCTCGTAGTTCATCAGGTAGAGTATCGCCGAGACGTTTACCGTCAGAAATTCGTGACACAATGAGTTGAGAATCGCTGTAACAGAAAATTAAATACGAACATTAAATACGAAGTCGTTGAGGGTTTGGTCAAGGGTTAGATTTTGTCGGTAAAAATACGTTGGCTCGAAAGCTGTGACTATTGTTTCAAGCGAACAATGATTCATAGCGATGCCCGTTCATTCCTCGACCTTTTCAGTTTCGTCCCAAAGTTCAAACCGCCCATTTGGCTAGAAAACATGGTCGAAAAAACCTGAAAAAAATTATGGACACGTCCCAAAGCACTTTTTTTCGATTGCAAAGAATGATAGGGGAGACCGGGGACAAAAGTAACAAAAATCCTTTTTAATTTTTTAACCAACAAACCCGAGAGTCTAACGCTTTGGCATCCAATGGTGTACGATTAACCTAGTCTTAGGTATTTAGTTAACAAATTTCAAACAGAAATATGCACGGAATTGCGATCACCGCCCCTTTGAACACAGACGAAATTTTGTAAGAATTTGGGCCGCGGGGTCAATTGTAACGGGTATTTGGGTCATTTGTAACATCCTCCTGCATCAACGAAATCCTTCGCCGACCGCCATTAAAAAATAGAACGGGGGTGCATTATCACAGAACATTTTTTATTTAAAGTGAACATTTTTTAAAAATTATTTGCTGGCTAAGCCGTTGTAGCCGGCTAAGCCATTTTACCCGGCCTAAATATACAGCCCTACTATAAATGTTATAGTCTACAATTGGTTGGTTGTAAATTATAAGTGTATAAATTATCGCTGATTGCTTAGAATGTAAGAATGAAATAAATAAAATATATTGTTATTGGTGTTAGTATTGGAATAAATTAATTATTGCTGATACAATTGACCCAGATCGACTGTTACAATCGACCCCGCACATGATTATTAGCAAAGTCACTGTGGCATCGGTTAATAACAATCTGAAACTAATCGTCTCAGCGATCAAAATGTTCCGCAAAAATGTACCTTTCAACTCCTTGTGCTAGTTTGCACTAATATTTTGTATTGTATCGCCTAGCTGACGCGATTCGCACAGCCGAAAAATCACTTCTGCGCTCGCGAATCACATTTGGTTTCGGCGAATTGGTATTTTTGAAAACTCAGCTATGAGATGATTGCATGGCCATAAGGTGATGTCTATAATGTTGCTCACTTCATATCCGATGCGTCCGATCATACGTAGCATTGCACGGCCGCTTGTTACAATTGACGCGTGTTACTTTTGTCCTCGGTTTCCCCTATATTGTGCAACAAGGGTCGAAAGTTGGCGATTGCGACAAGTGTGAAGTTTGCGGCCCGAGCGAAGTGAGAGCTGAAATCACACGAGTCGCAATCGCCAATTCGACCCTCGTTCCACATTATACTTTTTATCACACGTGCATGAATCTGCGGCACTTAGAATGGCAGTCACGTGAGACGAATACTGAAAAGTGAGCTTATATCTCCAGCTTGGAAAATGTCAAAAGAAAACTCCCAAGGAACGAAAGTGAACAAAATGCGAGTTGCGCATGCGCGACTCAAAATCCCAAGGGACAAAAGTGAAGGGAATGCGAACTGCGCATGCGCGACTCTGCCATTTCACCACAGGTTCACGACTGGCATGCAATAGACCACTTTCGGCTCGCAAGACTGCCATGTAAAGTGCCGCGATTCATGCACGAGTGACAAAAAACAAATTATCTCGAAAGCCGTCGCGACTGATGGGAGTGAGCAAAGCGTGATAACGATTACTATTCGTCCCTTGATCTTCACAGTTTCGTCCCAAAATTCAAAACGCTCGGTTGAATTGCTCGTTTGAACGGGTATCAAAGTATTCTCGCTACGATGGCACAGGAAAAAAATTATATTTCGTCCGCAGCAAGAATACAAATGAAGGAAATTGCGTGCCTGGGTGGCTGAAACTTCGTTAATGTTCATTCGGTCGGTAAATCGCGACGACAAACATCTCGAGAATAACTCGATATTTTCCCCGAGACTTATTTATGTTTTATACTTCTGAATTCAGCACGTACAATGGAAGAATCGTTTCGGAGGTTTGCGACCAGCGATAAATGCCGGGACACGTACGCCATAAGTTTTTCAGGAGATTCCCCCGTGCGGCTCCTTCTCGTTTCACGTGCCAGGGGAGGATATCTAGAGTCAACCGTTATAACTCGTTGTATAACCGCTCTTTGCCCAACGTCCGTTATCCTCGTTATCTACACGTCTCGTGAAATTTCAGCCTCGCCGCCAAGGAAGCCGCAGGAGTAACGATTATTCTAGCACTTCTTGCAGAGGGTCGTCATGCAAAGTAGACCCAGATTCCTCCGGCAGACAATTTTTCAACGGCTCGAATAATAACAAAGCTGGACAAAAAAATTTGAACAACTTCACAACACTACTGGGTCACTCTGTGAATTTATTCAGTTTTTTTTTGCACCCACATTTTGTTGTTTTTGTAATCGATAGAAGCCTAAGGTGAATTTTGGGGGCTCGGATAAAAATTGTTTTCTTTCAACCAAAACGACACCCTGTAAAAATAAATTGAAAATTGAATGTACTGAGACTTGAAATTTTGTTACGTTGCTTACATTAATTGGACATCAACGTAATTTTTTTTTTAAACGAAAATACCAGATATAAAAATTTCAAAGCCTGAAATTGACAAAAAGGTTCATTAAAAATAAAAATTTTACTGTAAATTTGCAACGCACATCTGTTTGAAATTGTAGAAACAGTTTGTGTAAAAGAAAAACTTCAAACACCATTCATTAATTTTCAATAAATTTTTTTTACAGTCCACATCATTTTTTTTCCACGCTACTTTAATTATCCGAACCGCTCGAACATCGAAGCTTGGATAAACTTTCTTCTCTCCGTCGACGCTGCCCCCTTGATTCAATTTTCACCGAAAGTGATCGTAATTCGGTGCAGCGTTGATCAAAGCCCGACTCACGAAACAGAAGTCGAGGAATTTCCAGATAATACACGCTCCGCTGTGTGGTGGTTCATCCTTCGTCGCCTGTCAAAGGGTTTCGGAAGTAGATAGTGCGGACTTCGCTCAGACAATATATCCAGTTGCCCATCAAAGTAGCGAGAGACACCAAAACCCTATAATGATATGTATACGTGACAAGAATTTCTTGTTTCGATGTTAGCGAACGGGGAATCGTATCCGGGCTGGTTAATTAGACGTGATATTATACCGCATTCTGGTTACTGTTGTGCCGAATCCTCGGTTGGTCGAGCCCCTCCCGATCCATTAATTCCAAAACGCAACCATGCAATCCTGTCAATTAACCATTGGGCCACCGATCGATACCAATAATTAACCACTCCATATCTCATGCTTATAGCACAGCGACAATCCAATGTTTATTATTATTATTATTATTATTATTATTATTATTATTATTATTATTATTATTATTATTATTATTATTATTATTATTATTATTATTATTATTGGAAAATATAGTATTCCGTTCTTCTGTCTGCTCAGAAAAATTCTTTGGTTTGTTTAATGATATCAGTGAAGCATGAGAGGGCGCAAGCGAAGCTTCGTTAGAAGCTCCATTTGCTGTAAACGCTACGGAAAAAAACAAAAATAATAAAACAAATATCGAATTGAATGCCCGGATGAATTACGGATCACCGGCCGCCCTTGAATAAAATTCGCTCGACCGGTGCGTTGTATGGACGAACTGCTCTCCGGATTATTTTCGTGCACGAATGGGTGTGCACGATAATGTTTATCGATGTGCGTGTAATCGGCCGCGGGTGAGAATCGTCGGTATATTGCATTGCTCCGAGGCAGAAATATCGAGAAGCGTACCCTCCGAGGCTGCCTGGATACATCAGCCATACTTCCACTTTGCTCGATAGGAAATTAATTGACGATCCTAATTAACGAAGTAACCTCATGAGCTTAATAGTCGCGCAGGTTAATCAACCCTACCCGGAAATCTGATAATTACCGAGCAGTCAAAAGTTAGAAAAATAATATTATATTATTATTATTAGATTTTTTAATACAATATTTTTAATATTTTATAAACTATAATTATATTGAAATTACATATATATTATTATTATGATTATTATATATATATATTATTATATCATTGTAAACACATTTGTGATTTCTATTACTACTGTAAAAAGGGATCGTCGCGTGAAATAAATAAATAAATAAATAAATAAAATTATACATGTTACTGAACCTGTATTTATCCAGTAATAAATATGATATCATGTACGTTTATTTTTATGTTGATGTCAGAATATTTCATTTTCTGATGACTGATTTTAATGAGATGGCAACTGCAGTCTCGTGTCTATCAGCTGTTTTTCATTTTCTCGAGGCTTTGGCCTCGAACCATAAAATTAATCTAAAAAAGTATTTCGACTACAGTCGGCCGAATGAAATGAGATGAAAATAGAGGATGATGAAAGTGTGTGTTTTGACGACTTTGGGTTGGACGTTGATCGAGAGAGACCCGTTACATGCTGGAATTCGCCACTCGAACAACGCGGAACGTTCACACGCGCAGTGTCCGACCACGAACAGCCCGTTACTACTTGTCGCTCGCGGATATAGTCTGCGGTAGCGGTTTTGCAGATCCACTAGCGTGGTTTGTTCCGCGTCCATATGTTCGGCAATTGTGTTTATTCCTTTTTATTTGTGGATTAAACATACAGAAAGGGTGAAAATGAAATACATTTTTGACCATCTGCAATGTGAAGCTTGAAATGAAGTTAACGCGAGGGGAATTCGGTACGGAATAATAATTTAACCGTGTCGCAGGATCAAGGACGAAAAATCTGAAAAAATGCCTGCATCATTATCCATCCCCGAGAAACGTTCCCAAATTTTTGTAGATTTTTCGGATATCCCGTTATAGCGTGGATTTCGAAATTGATCGCGGGTGGGGTAAATTTCAACAAAAATTCGTCAGATTTTGTCAAATTCTTTTCTGGTTGATTTTTTTTTTTCGTAAACGCAGAAATGTTCCTCTTTTTTGGTTCACTGGAATATAAGTAAATAAAAAGATACGCAAGTATATAAAGTTAAACAAAATATAGATCAGCAATCTTCTTAACTCCTTTTTTTTTCTTTATTTCCGGCTTGAGAACTTTTTGCGTTAATCATAACCGTTAAAACGAGAGAAATTATACGGACGAATGTTTCTTAAGCCTGAAATATTGGATGTTTCAGTTCATCTTCACGATATATGTTGCATATAGTGCGTACAGAAACCACGAAGAAAAGAGGGAAAAAAATAACGTGCCGCCGTGAGGCTAAAATGGGAAGAACCTTCATGCCTCAAATGTTAAGGAGGGAGTCTCGCTGCGCACTGACTTCGCATAAGTTCGACAACAATAAGAGAAAATTGCAAGTACTTCTTGATGAAGTAAAAGTCTGAAAAAATCATGTATACTAAAGGTACTGAGGAGATTAATTGTGCATAATAATAATTGCAAAATGTTATTAACAAATTCATCAAAAAATTAATTGGTTAACAAATTACCCGGCAACAAAACTTTTTTTTATGAAAGTGATT
>JAPYZC010006387.1:0-13645 GCA_030522665.1 Ichneumoninae sp. A BG-2022a | reverse complement strand
TTAAAATCGTAATTTTCAAGTATTAGATAAAATTCTGAAAAAATTCATACGTATTCAGAAAAATTAACAAATCAATTTCGTAATAAAAAAAAATTTGGTCGCCGGGTAATTTGATGCACAGTTTTTTTTCAGTAAATTGTTATGAACATTCTGAAATTATTATTATGCACAACAATCTTTTCAGCACCTTTTATATGCTAGCATTTTTTCAGATTTTTTTTCTCATCTAGAAGTACTTGTAATTTTTGTCTTTTTTCTCTCGAACTTAGGCGGCGTCAGTCATTGTGCTAGTACTACCTTAAAAAAAAAGTTATGGCAAGGGTTCAGGAAACATTGGTATTCACGCCGGTAAGCCAAACTGGGAATACGTACTCCCATCTAGCTATTATTTTATGTGTCACGTGTTATATTCTAGGAATAGGGTAACGAGCTGCCCACTTGACGCTAGTCCATTTACGTCCCAAGAACAATATTTGCCCTCAGAACTGACAACGAAATAATTCGCAGCCCGGCTGTACGGGAAGGTGTGGAACCCTATTTCCTAGAGATCTATAGAGCAGTGTTTCCCAACCTCCGGGATTCACCAGGCTCTCTAATCAGTAAAATAGGTACCAACGATTCTTGTCCACAAACATCCACAATTCTTTACATGTTAATTTTTAAAAAATCTTGTTTATTTTACACCAATGTCTGCAAATTTGACAAATATTTGTTGTGAAATTAACAACAAAGTAATTGTTGATGTTTGTGTACAAAAAAGGTTTGTTAAATGTAGGGAAGAGCGGGGCAAAATGGGGCAACGGTTCAAAACGGGTTTCTTGGGCAAAACTAAATTTTCCAATCATTTTTGGATCGTACAAGAAAACTGGGCAGAAAAGCCTGATGTATCCGATAGGGCGAATTCGGGCATCCAAAAATTATTGGAAAATGACGTTTTGCCCAAAAACCCCGTTTTGCCCTATTGCCCCATTTTGCCCCGCTCTACCCTAAAAATCTTTTTTACTGGGTACATAGTCATTGGCGGTCCGTAGACCCAAGTTTACGGACCTCTGCTGTAGCAGGGCAAAGTGTAATTCGATTATTGTTTTCTGTTACCAGTACGTAAAATCAGACTCACTCTATAGATGATCAATTCGTTGCAGGGGCTATAAAAAAAACTTTTCTTTCCGACGGACATGAGCCATAGGGGGGGCTGAGACAACACAATTGAGAACATTGATTTTTCCAATCTAACATATTTAACCGGGTTCTTTAACGATCGGTTGCGATCATCGTTACCTTCGTGACCAAGCTTCCCTAATCCTAAGTAAATACCGCCCCTTCGCACCACTCTTCTCACCGGCGCCTGCGTCTAATCAAACATTTGTCTTTACTACTCGGTTGATTAAATGCCCGGGAAGTTTGTACCGTATTCTCGGTCGAAAATCCCCGTCCTTCCGTCATCGTTTCGCAGTAACGCCGCAGAGCCCACTGCGACGAGCGGAGGAATGCAGCGATGATGGGAAACTAGTGGGATAACGAGGACGACTGTGATATCAGCCAACCAGCGGGATAAGAGGGCGGCTCTTTATCCTCCGCGCCTCATCAGTGAGCCAGAGAAGATGCACTCGTGAATCAGCCGGAAGATGCTGGATCTTCGGCCCGCCGACTACAGTGGGATTCGTATAGGAGAGACCGGGGCAAAATGGCACAGTGGGGCAAAACGGCACACTGAGGGCAAAATTCAATTTTCCAATAATTTTTGGATACCCCATTTTGTCCCAACGATACATCCGGGTTTTCAAACCCGTTTGGCCCCACATACCACCATCGTCACCATCCAAAGGTTGTTGAAAAATTCCGTTTTATCTCATTATCCTGTTTTGCCCCGCTGTGCCATTTTGCCCCGGTCTCCCCTACCCCACGTACCACCATCGCCACCATCCAAAAGTTATTGGAGAATTGCGTTGTGCCTCGTTATCCCGTTTTGCCCCGGTGTGCCATTTTGCCCCGCCCGCCCCCTACGTATACCTATTCTCCACAGTCTAATCCTTCTCAATAGAACGGAACTTTCGGAATATTCCAACTGCCGAGTGCTCGTCGATCCTTTCGCTGCGCTTGATCTTCAAGGCCGCACCATTGCTACTGGCAAAGTAAAGCATCCGCGTACCTACCACGCCATTCGCTGTACACAGAACGCAGTTGGGACGAAAGTGCTACTGTGGGAGATCTGTAATCGGTAGTTGCTGGAGTCCGGATGCCGGAAGTCATAAAATTCACATTGGTTCGTGACAATCAAGTTTACTGGTCGAACTTTTCATTGGAGACACTACCGATTGACGACGGTTCCGAGCGAGAACGGTCTCAACCCTTGCCATTCGTGGAACACTTCGGGCCGCCTCGGGGACCGGAAGTGCGGGGTTGGGGAGCGAACATAAATGACTTCCATTCCCAGATATATCTTTGCGTCTGCTCCTTTGTCGCGGGCGGTTCTTTGGTAGCTTTCTTCATCTCTCATTTTCACTCCATTTTCATTATTCTTGAAACAATAAGTGATATCCGGGAGCCAGGATATTGCTTTGTGGGAACGCCGGTCGAGGCTTTTTCCAGCTCGACTCCAATTAAAGAGCGCTGTTGCTGGTGTCGTTGCTGTCGGGACTTTCTCGGCTGTCGGTTTGACGTTTCGTTTTTTTAGGCCCGGAAGACTAGTGCACGGAGAAAAATAGTTCTGTTTCCCTAAAAAAATTTATATCGTTAATAATTTGTTGTTGTGGTGGCAAAAATATTTGGCCATAAGAGGAAATATTTGGGAAGAAGCCCCAGATGTAGTAAACAGAAAGGACCAAAGTGTGATAACGCGACTGAGAATCGGACATACCAACACTACACATATTCACCTAATTACACACTCGTCCAGAAATTACTGCACTCTCTGCAATATTTTGCTGCTACAGCAAAATATTTTGTTGTCCCTACGTTAACCAGGCAAATCAGTCATGTTAACAAAATTCTTGTTGTCCCAACAATTTTTTTTTCTCCGTGTGGTCGAGCACGAGTTTGGAATAGATATCGGACGGTTAAGTTTCGCTGCGACCTTCCCTCATGCCACGAAATCAATAATAAATTCCCATAATGAGACCAGTGCCGTCCGGCAGCCGGCAGATGCCGTTCCCCCTGTTCGTAGTCGCGGGCGCCGTGGTTGTTGATGATGCTAAAGTGAAAGGGAGGCGGAAAAGAACGCAGCTTTGCCCGGGCTACGGGACAGGAATCTCAAGTGGCGACGAAAGATAAATCAAATTAGTTTCCAGCGCAAAGGCAAGTTGAGAGTTCGTGCGGGCTGAGCTTTCCGCAGCCCGCACAGAATTCGCTTGTTCGCCCCCTCTCGTCTCCCCGCCTCTCCAGATATCCAAATTACGAACGACCCGCCTTATTCCTCGATAAATCCGTCCGTGGTTTTCACGCTCTCCCCGACGTTATTGAATTGGATTTTAAAAATCGACATTGTTCCTGCTTTTTCTTCCGCTCGCGAGAGGCGGTTGCGTTCCCGATTCGCGTTATTGACTATTGCCGAAAACGTCGGTGGGTCAGGTGCGATAATGCACGTGCGATAAATTGCGTTGCATCGGCTGCTCTTCGAAACAATCAATTTATCGGGCATTTTTAAAATTTATTTCGTGACAAGTTTTTATGTGATATTTGGGAATAATGTGACATATTAATGGTGCAGAAACAAATTTTTTGGTGAATAAGTCATTGTCACTATCAACGACGCATCAACAAGCAATGTTTTATTATTAAATAAGCATACAGATCCGTTGTCGACGTCCGATTTCACTAATCACGTCGCACATTAGTTGGATTCATTGAATTCATTTGTCGGGCCCTCGCAAATAAATATGTATTTAAATTAAATAAATGTTTATTTAATGTAAATAAATATTTATTTGCGGGTTGCAATCTCGAAGTTGGTACTTCGAGGACTCATTTCACAACCACAATTCCATCGAGGTACACAGCTTGAAGTAAATAAAGTTTCATAAAGACAAATCGATGAGTTGCCTCTGTATTACAGTGCAGCGGTTTTCCCCGTAAGAAATAAATATGGTCTTGTACTATCAGCGACAGATGTTTTCGTACGACTGACTGATGCGCTCCCGATTCGCGTTATTGACTATTGCCGAGAACGCCGGTGGGTCAGGTGCGATAATGCGCGTGCGATAAATTGCGTTGCATCGGCTGCTCTTCGAAACAATCAATTTATCGGGCATCGCCACAGCCCGGACGAGCAATTGGATCGTGACAAGGACTCTTCCGCGAAACAGGACAATATGCGATTGCCTGAATGAGAGAAGGGCGCAACCTACGTAATTTAAAAATGCTAGGCGATGCGCGTCGGGCCCTTATTTTACTTGGGGGTCAATACATTGTTCTGCCCATTATCGCACAGGTGTACGACCGACCATTGTTACGCGAATAATAGCCTCGTTCCATCGCCGAGCTTCCTTATCACCGCCTTTCATTTGAGGAACGCCTATGTAGGGTATAGACGCAAATTTTACATGGCTTTTCTTTCGCATAACGAGAAGAGAGCTTCCCCGTCAGACAGTTTTTCGTTTCGGTCGTCTTATATTCGGATCCGACGGAGCATTGCCGAGTGCCGTGCGAGGGCAGGAACGAAGGCCGAGGGAGCCGGCGCAACGGAGTACTTCACGCTCGAGTGTCTCGAAATAAGGGTCGCACCCGAGATAGAGAATATGACGCTTCGAAAAATGATGAGCTCGAATAAATCCTCACACCCGGCTTTGTGAGCAATTTTTAAGGCCGGCATTCCTCGGTCTCCGCCCCAGCATCTAAAAATCTAAGTATACTCATCCGTGTAGATAGTGACTAAGAGGCTTAATCAAAAAGTGACGTGCTTGTTTTCCTTGTATCGGATCGAAAGGGAACGATGGCGGGACGAACAAAGTGTGAACCGTATCAACTGTATCTAGATGAGACTGGCTGAAATAAATCCTCACGCCCGGCTTTGTGAACAATGCTTCAGCCTCGCATTTCTCGGTTTCGCTCCCAGCATCTAAAAATCTAAGTGTCACTCATTCAATGGATAGCGACTATAAAATATAAAAAATGTGACGTGCCTATTTTACTCGTAGTGGATTGGAAGAGGAAATGGCGAAGGTTGAGGCGGACGAACAACATGCGAAGCGTATCAACTGTATCTGGACGAGAATAGCTTCAATAAATCATTGCACCCGGCTTTGTGAGCAATTTTTAAACTGGGCATTTCTCGGATTTGTCCCAACATGTAAAATCTGAGTATACTCATTCAGTGGATACGGAATATGGAGTATAAACTAAAAGGGACGCGCCTGTTTTACTCTTGGAAGATTGACGGAGAAGATGTGAACCGTATCAACTGTATTTAGATGAGACTGGCTCGAATAAATCATCAAACCCGGCTTTGTGAGCAATTTTTAAGTTGGGCATTTCTCGGTTTCTGCCTTAACATCTAAAATCTAAGTATAATCATTCATTAGATGCGCAAGTTTTCCTCGTAGCAGATTGCAAAAGGAGATGACGAAGCGAAGGCGGGCGACCAGAATGTGAACCGTATCAACAGTATCTAGATGGGACTGGCTCGAATAAATCCTCACACCGGGCTTTGTGAGCAATTTTCAATCTAGGCATTCCTCGGTTTCTTCCCCAGCACCTAAAAATCTGAGTACACTCATTCACTAGATGCGCACGTTTTCCTCGTAGCAGATTGCAAGACGAGATGACCAAGGAAAGACTGGCGAACAAATTGTGGACCGTATCAACAGTATCTAGATGGGACTGGCTCGAATAAATCCTCACACCGGGCTTTGTGAGCAACTTTCAATCTGGGCATTCCTCGGTTTCTTCCCCAACACCCAAAAATCTAAGTACACTCATTCAGTGGATACGAACCACGGGGTCTAAACAAAAGTGACCTGCCTGTTTTACTCGTAGTAGATTGAAAGAGGAGATAGCAAAGGGATGACGGACGAACAAAATGCGAACCGTATCAACTATACCTAGATGAGGCTGGCGAAGAAGCGGCATCGGTCTTCGCGGGGCTCTTCGGTGTATTGAAAAGGGGAAGGAGGGTGTGCTTTAGTCGAATGTGTACTGCATCAAGTGTCCCTTTCGCTTCTCCTCGGAAGCATCAAATCTTCCTCCTGCTCGCAGGCACGAATGCCCATCCAACGGTGGGAGGAAACGAAGAAAGGGCGTACGCATCCGGCAGCACGGTGAAGCTGATCGGTTGATTACAAAGTCCCTCGGGGACGTTGTTGCAGACCGGACAGCTTCACCGTGCACGAACGTGACTACAGTCGCGCTCGCGGAGTTAACTTTTAAACGAGCGCCGCATGCTTCGTGCCGAAAGTTCGAATCCGACGGAAGAATAAACGATTTTGTATTCTCGAGGTGTTTCCGACGCTGTCTGTACAGCATAGGCGAGAAACGACTGTCATCGCGGACCGAATGGAATACACTAGTTGCCGTGGTGCTTCATTCTCTCCCGCTCCCCGGAGAGGGAGGAAAAGGAAATTGCGTGATTTGAGAAACTTTTCACCTTACAAGAAAACGCTCTCGCTTCGCACCCGCTGTAAACATCTCCAGACTCCGGCGAGCTCTTCGTACTTTACGATGCATAATATAGTTATCCACTGCGGGTCAATGAATCAGCCCGCGAAGCCTTTTTACTTTTCGCTCTGTAATGAAAACGGTATGAAATAAGTTTGGATGAGGAAGGGCGAATGGGAATTAATTTACGAGAATGTTGGACGCGTTCATCCGGCCCGGTGCATCGGCGCAGTTGCGTTAAGGGAGAAGAGACGGAAAAGACGGTCGAGACAACCTCGGGCCGTGTCAGGTTTCTTCGATTATTATTTCTCCTAGAAAGGTAGCCAGAAAAACGTTTATTCCAATCAAAGAAAATTTATTAAGGACGAAGAAAAATGTTTATTTGCTCCATAATCTAATAGAGCGTTTATTAATTTCTAATATATTTATTTGTTTGATAGTATTATTCTTATTATTTAATAATGTTCATTTGGATTTAATGAACAGGTGTTTGGGTCAAATCATTTTTTTTATTTAGTTCGCGACAGACCTGCTAGTTTTTATGTGATATGTGAGAATAATGTGATACATGAATGATGAAGAAATAAATTTGTTGGTGAATAAGTTATTGTCACTATCAACGAAGCATCAAGCAATGTTTTATTGTTAAGTAAACATACAGATCCGTTGTCGACGTACGATTTCACTAATCACGTCGCACATTAGTTGGACTCGTAACATAACTCAGAAAATAATTAATTTGACGGGCTTCCGCAATTAAAAATTTATTTACATGTAATAAATATTTATTTGAATTAAATAAATGTTTATTTAATGGAAATAAATATTTATTTGCGGGTTGTAATCTCGAAGTTAGTCCTTCGAGGACTCATTTCGAAATCACAATTACATCGAGGTACACAGCTTGAAGTAAATAAAGTTTCATAAAAACAAACCGATGAGTTGCCTCTCTATTACAGTGTAGCGGTTTTCCCCGTAAGAAATAAATATAGTCTTGTACAACCAGCGAGAGTTTTTCGAACGACTGACGCGTTGAGGACTCTGTAATGCGCGCCACCGTCTAATTTGACGTCAAATATATGACTTCTTTGCCCCGACTGAACATTTATTTTAAAGCCCAAATATTTCAATCATTTTTTTTTTACTTACACTGAAGAACAGCCGTTATTTGAATTTAACAAGGATTTTCTTAAGGCAAGTAATCATTTATTTTATCTTAATAAACGTCATTTCAAGAGCCAAATTTATTTGATTTTAATAAATCTTTTTTCTGGGTGCCCGCCCAGCGGATCTTGGCGAGCTCGTTTCTTCGGCTCGTCGTCCCGTTCCTTCGGACATCCCGGAATATACAAAGAAAATGCCGCATTAGGGTAATGTCGCGTAAACTTTTCGCGTGACGGCTGTGCCTTCGCTCGTTTACTTTTTCCCTCTATTTCGGCTCTGTTGGGCCTCTGCCGGTTAACAGACGGTTTATCGGGAGGAAAGAAGAAATCTGGAGAATTCCATTAGCCGAGCGATCGACGCGTTACGTCCCTAGCTCGGTCTTCGCTGACTTCCGATGTAGGTGAGGTGCGAGAGTTTCCCCGAGGGATGAAAAGGGTGCGCAGCGAAAGGATAACTCCCCGAGGCGGCGGGCGAGGCTACTGGATGAGGGAGTTTAGCCGCTCCACTGGACTGTAACTTAAGCTAACCCGAGAAACACCGCCACCTCGAACACCAGCGCGACTGCCGTTCGGTGGTGCTGGTGCTACTTTATTCGCTCGAAACTTGCCTCGTCAGGCGGGAAGCCCCGAAAGCCCCGAACTGCACCGCGGCCTACAAACGTAAAGCGGAATCCAACTTCCTTCCTTCCGGCGAAGATTAATCTCGACGACGACACCGTGACGCTTTTAATACCGAAATCTTATTATTCTCACATGACAATCTAAGCGACAACGAAGTGATGAGTAAGGCAAAGGTACCAATGATCGGACGGTTAAGAGCAGCCTAAGATTCCAGCAGTTATTAATTTATCACGAACATTTTTTTTCTTGAAATAACCGAAACCAATATCAATCTGATAGTTTCTAGTTTCCAAAAGTCACCGGTTAATTATAAAAGGATAAATATTTTTTTAATTACGGAAGACTGTATCAAGAGAGCCCAAATGTACCGATCTTCGGACGCGATTTTTCGGCACGTCCCTATATTCGGACACTGCGCGTGTCCCAATGTTTTCTTTTAGTTAATATTGACTAAAAGAATTCCTTTGCGATTTATCAATTAAATCAATGAAAACAATCATATTCACGCGAAACAATAATGAAGATAAGATACCTAGAAAACTGACCAACCTAACCTTTTAGTACTGTCCGATTATTAGGTCGCGTATGTAATAACGCTTGTACCATTCTTCGGACACTATATCGTCGATTTTTTAACAGAATTCAACAATAGGAAATAATTTAGGCTTAAACACAATTACAAGTGTCATAATGGATTTCCAATACTTCAATTCGGAATAAATCAGATCTGCATAAGGGTCCGAAAATTGGGACGTGTCCGAACATCGGTACCGTTACCTTAATGCAAATATTGGCACATTGCGCGGAATGAATTCGCCCGACGGAAATAATTAGGTTATTTTGCACTTCCAGGATCCTCGAATTCCCGTAGATATTACAATATACATTTCCGGGTTTTGCCATCAACATGTTTTCATTAGTATTAACCACGGTGCTATGCCGTGTACCGGGCTGTTTGCAGATCCTTGCGGGAGCGTCGAGTGCTCGGAGCCGGAAGTTTGCCAGCTGGACTTGTCTCGGCAGCCTGCCTGTCGCTGTGGCGAGCAATGCGGTCTGGAGTTTTCACCGGTTTGCGGAAGCGACGGTAAAACTTACTCGAACGAGTGTAGCCTCCGGCAGGAAGCCTGCAGATCCAGATTGCCTCTCAGGAAAATCTACACCGGTGCCTGCAGTTCGGGTTCGTATTTTCAAACTTCTCCTTTTTCTTCTTTAACTTCACATTTTTTTTAATACGTTTCACGTTCATTTAAAAATGTCAGTAAATTCCAAGGAAGTGTTTAAGAAAGACTGTATGTAGACCGCGCGGCCGAGATTCTTTGGCGCCGGACGGCTTAACGTGTCTTCCGTTTCTGTCGCCTGGCTACATTCGAGATAAATTCTACAGAAAAACTTTTAAAAAATCCTCTTCAACGTCCTCTTCAATTTTCAAACCGGAAGTTGAAAACCAAGATTTTTACACCGGAAATAACGTGAGAGCGAAATTTCTCGAATTTCTCAACGTGACGTCACTTCCGGTTTGACAGTGAAATTTTCAAAACGGAAATGACGTTACGATGCATAAAAAAAAATTCTCTGGAATTTCTATGTAATTTTCTCTATACTTCGAATGCAGCCAGTGCCAGAAACTAGTGAATTAAGGCAGCTCCAGCGAGTGGTGTTCATTTCGCCTAAATTCGAGAAATTTGGGCAAGAATTGCAAACACTTCCCGATGTTATAAAAATCTAAAAAAAATCATACTTATTATAGGCACTGAAAAGACTCATTTTGCATAATAATAATTTCAAAATGTTATTAACAAATTATTGAACAAAAAATTGTTCATAAAAATATGCGGGAACTCTATTTTTTTTAATGAAAATGATTCGTTCATTTTTCGTAATACATATGATTTTTTTCATATTTTTATCTTTATTTTGATTTTTCTTATTTTGTACATGGAAAAATGTGCAAAAATCATAATAAAGATAAAAATCTTAAAAAACTCATACGTATTCCGAAAAATGAATGAATCACTTTCATTAATAAAAAAAAGTTGAGTTATCGCATATTTTGATGTACAATTATATTCACAACAATTTGTTAATAACATTTTGAAATTATTATTATGCACAATTAGTCTTTTCAGTGCCTATAATAAGTATGAATTTTTACAAATTGTTATATCAGGAAGTGTTTGCAATTCTTGCCCGAATTTCTCGAATTTAGGCAAAATGAACACCACTCGCTGGAGCTACCTTAAGGAACAAATGAAAGGGAGTAAAAGAGCATGTCTGATACTTCTCAAGTGTACTTGGAGTTAATTTCGAATGTAGCCAGCGACAGAAATTTATGAATTAGAAAGCACACGGTACCGCTTTAGCTCACTTTACCTGGTCTTTTGATTATAACTTGACATGTTTCTTTTTTTGTCATTCGCTCAACGCAGGCACGAACCCTTGCGACGGTGCCCAGTGCAGCTCGGTCCAGCAATGCGCCATCGATCGTTACGGCATCGCGAAATGCGAGTGCGGTCCGGAATGCGAGCCAGTGATGAGACCGGTGTGCGCGAGGGGTGGAACCACTTACAATTCGCTCTGCGAACTGAAGAGACACGCGTGCATGACGAAGACCACCATCGAACTTGCGTACACCGGAAACTGCGGCTCCAGAGGACCATGCTCAGAAAAGGTCCGTCCATTTTATTTTTCCTACATTTTTTTGAATTACACAAAAACGACATCATTGTATGAATTTCTGGGAATTTTCAAAAAAAATTCGTACAAAAGTCAAGAACGATTCGTAGCTCCGAAAAAAAAATATAACATTGACTCAAATAAAATTTGCTTTGCGGGCTGCCAACGAAGTAAAAACGTTGTTTCAATTCTACTCTGAATTCGTACAATTTCATACCGGATTGAAACGGTAACATATCACCTTGACAGTCTTGCTGTCACCACTGTCGTTGTCGTTGCTGTTCTGTCGTTGTTTCAATATCGTACGGAATTGTAAGAATTGATAGTGGAATCGAAACATATACTTTTTTTTTTGGCAGCCCGCAAGCAAATTTTGTTTTCAGTGTAGCTCCGAAAAATATTTACAGGTAACATTGTATGCACCGCAGTTAACCGGAGCCAGGATAACGCGCCGTTAATTGGACGGTACCGGAGAGATCGGATATCGCGCTGCGGTCGCGGCCACTCGAGCAGGTGCTTCGCTTGATAAAAGATCGACGAATACCGCCGATTCCCGAGATCGTGCGGATTCCCGACTATCGGATAGTCTGTCTCGAGAGTGCCAATGAATAGTCTTCCCAGCTCGGTTTCCCTCGCTCGACCGAAGCTTGCCACCCTAACGACGAGCTATGCTCCCGGAAAGCTTTCCCGCTTTTCCTCCCTCGTCGGTCCACCTAGCTGCTTCATTATCGAAGTGCTCCGCGAGACGTCGGTGAAATAATGAGTCTCGATAGTCCCGGGGAAATCGAATACGAATACAAAATGAGGTAGGTTCGGACCAGCGCCTCCGGAAGGACGGTATTTCCTGGCTTCCACTATCCGCACCCCTCGCCGCTTCCGGGACTGTGATTTATTCGTTTCGGGTTCAACGACTATGACACGCCAGATCGACTTGGCCTATCGCGACCGTATTCGTAATTCAACGCAGCAATAAAATCGTTAACTTAATTCACGGTATCAGCACCGGTTCCTCTTTACGTTGTTCGTAACATTGATTTTCGTCCGGACGAAAATGCGTGTGTAGAGTGCGGAAATAATTCGTATGAAGTTTCATACACTGGCGATGGAAGTTTTTATGGAAAACCTGGTATATTACATTTCGTGTAGAATTTCGATGAAAAATTTGCATAGAATATATTATTTTAAGCTTTATAAAAACTTTACTTTCAATCCAATAATTTACTTTAATTTCACTATAAAAGTCCATTCACTTTTCGTCATAATTATACATTAAATTCAATTTACCAGTTTTTGCGGTTAAAACTTCCAGTCCGGTGCATTAAATTTACAAATTTTTAAAAACAGTTTTTAGCCAGCGTTCCGTGGCTTTGCGACTGGCCTTGTTTCTATGCATGTTCTTAAATCGCCATGGATAAGGAATAAAAAAAAACATAACAAGGAAAAAAGAACGAAAATACAGAGCAGTGAATATCGCTGAAAAATATATGTCAGCAGACGTTCTCGCGGGGAACAGGAATATGAATAGAAAATATTAGAACCCCTTGGGCCGGTCATGCTCGCGAAGAAGCGCAAATACATCGACGCTCGTTTATCCCTTACTATCTTGAAATCACAGAGTTCGGATTCGTTGTACCGTGAATATATTTCGGGAGAGGGGGAAGGGGGTGGGGGGAAGCAAGGACTAAGATTTCTCAACGACTGGGAATACGGCGAAGACGACGACATGATTTAACCGACTGGCGGCTTTCAATGAATGTATCGAAGTGGAATGTCGGGAACGTACGATGAGCAAGAGAGGAATGGGAACGAGCTCGAGAGCAAATATACACGCAAGGAGACGAAGCGACACATTAATTTCAGTGACGCCGATGCGCCAGTCTACGAATCCGCTGGAGAAATCGAAGTTTCATTCGACGTCTGTGTGTCGCGTATGTAGCCGCGCTAACACGTCCGCTTCAATCATGCATACATGAGCATGTATGCACATTATAAATGTGCCTCATTTTATACGCCGGTATTGGTAAAATTAATAGGAAAATTCTAAAAAAAAAAAAAAAAAAACAAACAAAAATCGACGAAGATGTCTATGCGCATAACATCTGAGCTCGCAAATGTAAAACGACTTCGATATTAATTCCTATACTACATAATGTGGGCGGTTAAATTCGGAAAAAGGGGGCGTTTTACCGTGTGCGCGGTAAAATAATGCATGTATTACATTGGTCAATTACATAGGTATTTTTTTTTTATGGACCAAGATGTCCACGTGCATAACATCTCAACCCCATAACCCCAAATATTTAATGGCTTCGATACGGCCGCTGCAATAATGCATGTAGGAGCACATATGCACATTACGAGAGACCGGGGACAAAAGTAACACGGGTCAATTGTAACAAGCGGCTGCGCAACGCTGCGCATGATCGGACGCATCGGGTATGAAGTGAGCAACATTATAGACATCACCTTATGACCATGCAATCACCTCATAGATGAGTTTTCAAAAATACCAATTCGCCGAAACCAAATGTGATTCGCGAGTACAGAAGTGATTTTTCGGCTGTTCGGATCGCGTCAGCTAGGCAACACAATACTAAATA
>JAPYZC010006378.1:0-15941 GCA_030522665.1 Ichneumoninae sp. A BG-2022a | reverse complement strand
GTCGGCGAAGGATTTCATTGGTACAGGAGGATGTTACAAATGACCCCACTACCCGTTACAATTGACCCCACCGCGGCCCAAATTCTTACCGAATTTTGTGTGTGTTTAAAGGGGCGGTGTTCGCAATTCCGTACTACTTTCTGCTTGAAATGTTTTAACTAAATACCTAAGACTAGGTTAATGGTGCACCATTGGATACCGAAGCGTTGGATTCTCGGGTTTGTTGGTAAAAAAATAAAAAAATTAAAAAGGATTTTTGTTACTTTTGTCCCCGGTCTCCCCTACTATTTTCACATGAGAATTTAATTATTGTAAGCGTTTTCGAATAGTCACTACTTCTCTGATTCCAATGCCGGCTTCGAGACTAATTTTTTTTAAATCATTTTTAGGCGCGTATGTATATATATATATATATTTTTTAAATCATTTTTAGGCTCTCCACCACCTCGTCGGGCGCGCGCAACTGTACATAATGCGTTCCTTGAATAGTATTATAGTTACACGACTATAAGGTCGCGGAGCGTTCTATGTATCGCCTGCGCAAGTGTACGGGGGGGTTCGGCATTGCGTTTTATAGGTAACGCACCAGAGACTCCGAGGCCCTCGGGAACGATATGTGGGAGAGGTCCAGGAGATCTACAAACGCCTGTGCACTCGGGCGCGAACTCGTATACTGTTAAACGAGAGAGATCCCGAGCGCGATACATACTTTCATTTGAATTTCCTGATCTTTTGAGCTGTGCGTTCGATATTTCACTATTTTGAGCCTTTCAAAGCGTTACCATCTGGCAACGTGAACTTTACGCTCCCATCTCGAATAGACGATATTTGCAGCGGTACAAATACCTGGGTGAGGAAATAGGTATAGCGGGGAGCGGGGCAAAACGGGACGGTGGGGAAAAACGGGACTGACGAATGGGATGCATGGAAGGGAAAATAAGATGTTCTTAATTTATTGGAGAATTGCTTTTTAAAAGGCAATTTTTTTTTCAGTATTTATGGTACCTTTGATTTTGCCCCATCGATCCATCCCGATCGGCTGTCCCGTTTTGCCCCACTGGCCCGTTTGATTGAATTTGGAAACCGGAAATGTAGATTTTCGGAGATTTACCGGAAAAACCTCACTTCCGGTTGTGAAATATGATTGTCAATCAGGACGTGACGTAATTCCGGGGATTTACCAGAAGTACCTCGCTTCCGGTCGAAAATAACATTTCCAAACCGGATGTGACGTATTTCTAGTATTATGTCACTTCCGGTTGAAAAATTAGATATTCAAAACGGAAGTGACGTATTGTCGGTGAAATGTCGCTTCCGGTTGAATCATCAGATTATTAAACCGGAAGTGACATATTTTCAGTCCGACCTCACTGAAAAAATGCGTTTTTCAAACCGGAAGTGTATTCCCGATATGGCGTCACTTCCGCTTTAAGGTAGCTCCAGCGAGTGGTGTCCATTGCGCCTAAATTCGAGAAATTCGGGCGAGAATTGCAAACACTTCCCGATGTTATAAAAATCTGAAAAAAATCATACTTATTATAGGCACTGAAAAGACTAATTTTGCCTAATAATAATTTCAAAATGTTATTAACAAATTGTTGAAAAAAAAAAAATGTTCATCAAAATATGCGATAACTCAACTTTTTTTTTAATGAAAATGATTCGTTCATTTTTCGAAACACGTATGAATTTTTTCAGATTTTTATCTTTATTTTGTTTTCTGCACATTTTTCCATGTAAAAAACAAGAAAAATCAAAGTAAAGATAAAAATCGGAAAAAATTCATACGTGTTTCGAAAAATGAACGAATCATTTTCATTCAAAAAAAAGTTGAGGTACCGCATATTTTGATCAACAATTTATTTTCAACAATTTGTTAATAACACTTTGAAATTGTTATTATGCAAAATTAGTCTTTTCAGTGCCTATAATAAGTATGCATTTTTCAGATTTTTATAACATCGGTAAGTGTTTGCAATTCTTGCCGGAATTTCTCGAATTTAGACGAAATGAACACCACTCGCTGGAGCTACCTTAATAATAAGATTTGTAAACCGGAAGTAAGGTCTTTTCGTTACGACGTTATTTCCAGTTGACAAAAAAAAATGAGATGTAAAAATTAAATTTTTCGCCCCATGCCCGCAACTAATAATTGTCGTGCCCCGGAGTGCGAGGTTGCAGAGAATGAGACATCAAACTTGCGCCATTCCGATCGCGGTATTCATTATTTAATTTTTTGTTTTCACTATTTTTGCATCTCGAACTGAGAATATAATATACGCGACTTGATTTACGATCATGAAGATTTTACGAGTCGCACGAGGAGAGGAATCGAGACGGCGGAGAAGGGACACGCGAGATAGCGATGTGTCTGGTCGTCTGGATTCCCGACGGGGGCACGCGCGCTCGCAAGAACGTGACGCGCGTGCTGTATATGTTCGCGCCAGCGAATCTCAATCCCGCGGGCGTCATTGGGTTTGACAGTTTGATTTGAAAAAGAAGAGACGTCGGTCTCGTTCGACTGTACTCTCAGTCTACTGTATCGTTATGTTATATACGTATGTACTATATACAGTATATGCACGTATGTTAAAGCACATTACGTATGTATGTCGCAACAAGACATCTCTACCAGGCGTGGAAACTATTTGTCATGTGTTTGACTGCTGGAATTGTCGGAATGACAAATAGTTTTCGAAAAATAATAATAATTCGATCGAAATTTTCAAGACATGTTTGCACACATGAGCGAATAAGGAAAAACGTTTCTGTTGAGTATAAATTGACAAAACTTGCAAATTGAAATCTTTTTCGATCTACGAATTGAAATAATAAAAATATATAATTTCGGTATGTAAATTTGCCCTCGGATGCCTCGTATCAGCGGAAATTTCCCTCAGCACCGGAACCGATCCATTGTTGTGCTAGGATTAGTTTTACTACTTCTAATACTATGCACTTTGAGAAGGGCAGCGCGTTTCCCTCAGAACGCCACAGACTGCAACGTACAAAATATGCGAAAAATAATAACGATTTAATCAAATTTTCTTATACTTGTTTACGCAAGTGAGTTAATTATAAGAAACGCGTTTCTTTTTCCTTATAAATTGTATAACTTTGTTTTGTAATTGCATAAGTTGTATAAGTTTGGCATCCTCTTCGACTCAATAAATAAAAATAATAAAAACATCATCTCGGTTAGAAATACAGAAATTTGCCCTGGAATGTCTCGCATCAGCGGAAAGCTCCCTCCGAACCGGAACTAATCCGTTGTGGTGCTAGGATTGGTTTTACTATTTCTAGTAGGGGACAGCGAGGCAAAATGGGGTTTTTGGGCAAAACTAAATTTTCCAATCATTTTTGGATCGGACAAGGTGGCAAAACTGGGCAGCAAAGCCTGATGTATCCGATAGGGCGAATACGGGCATCCAAAAATTATTGGAAAATGACGTTTTGCCCAAAAACCCCGTTTTGCTCCGTTGCCCCAATTTGCCCCGCTCTACCCTACAAGGTACAACATATGGAGTGACGAATAGTTTGCGAAAAAATAATAACAATTGAACCAAATTTTCTTATTAATATTTACACTGGTGAGTGAATTACAAGAAACGTGTCTATTTTTCCTTATAAATTGACATACAACTTGCAGCCTCTCCGACCCAACAAATAAAAATAATAAAAATAATAAACATAAAAATAATAAAAATAATAAAAATAATAAAAATAATAAAAATAATAAAAATAATAAAAATAATAAAAATAATAAAAATAATAAAAATAATAAAAATAATAATCTCGGTTAGAAATACAGAAATTTGCCCTCGAATGTCTCGCATCAGCGGAAAGCTCCCTCCGGAACTAATCCGTTGTGGTGCTAGGATTGGTTTTACTATTTCTAATACTATGTACTTTGCGAAGGCGTCGAAGCGCCTTTCCCTCGGGACGTCACAGACCGCGACGTACAAAGTACAATACTCTCTTCCCTCCTCCTGCGAACAAGCATGCAAATATCTCTCTCTCCCAGTACTTTCCTAAATATAATAATTTATCCCGACCCGTGAACATTTTTTTTTTTTTTTTATAAAAACAAAAAAAATAAAAATTCTTGCTTTTTCTCTCTATCCGTCTATCTATCCGGCCGCGACGGATAACGCGCGAGATTTCGTAATGTCAGTTGTAAGATGGTTATTCGAGCTCGGGCTTATTTTCTCGAGGTTCGCGATAGGCGCCTGGCTCGTCCCGTCTCGGACTCGACGTCGTCGTCGTCCTCGTCCTCGTCTTCGTCGTCGTCATTTTAGGTGGGCCCTCTCGCTCGTCGGCGGAGTAAGCGCAGGGTGCGGCCAGACTCCGGCCCCGAGAGACTCCACCTCATTACCTGGCATTCTATGCAGAGAGCGGGCGCTCGCGCTTATGGCTTATTATTGCCTTAGCTTAGCGAGCGAGAAACCGTCCCGTCCGTGTATACGCGACCGGCGCTTCCTTCCCTCCTCTTCGCCGATTCCGATCCCAGAACGCCTGGCATTATTCCACACTGCGGATCCCATCGCCGAACCGTCCCTGCGCACAGCGACGGGATAAATTTTCGTAACCTTCCTTTCCTCCGTATTCTCCCTCTTGGCTTCACTTTGTTTGCTCGCTCTTTTCGGTCATTCCTCACTCTTTATTGCTCGGTTGGAGATGATGTTTTTTTTTTTGTATATCTTGTTTTTAGGTGTGGGTTTAATTATCGTAAGAATTTTACAATTGGCTTTACTTCTCTGATTCCAATCTAAACTTGGAAAGCATTTTTTTTAATACTATTTTAATGTGAGAATTTAATTGTTGTAAGAGTTTTCAAATAGTCATTACTTCTCTGATTCCAATGCCGGCTTCGGGATTAAATGTGTTATATTATCTTTACATGCCAGCTTAATCAATGTAAGAATTTCCAATTTCTGTTCCTTCTCTAATTCCAATTTCAGCTTCGAGACTACATTTTTTTAAATATAATTTTTAGGCACGAATATAATTATTGGTAGTTTTCCAATTCCCATTATTTCTCTGATTCCAATACAAACTTGGACTGAATTTTTTTTTACATTATTTTCACGTGCGAATTTAATTATTATAAGTTTTCGAATAGTTATTACTTATCTGATTTCAATCTAGGCTTAGACTGCATTTTTAAAAATTAAATACTATTTTCACATGAGAATTTAATTATTGGAAGAGTTTTCGAATAGTCATTACTTCTCCGATTCCAATGCCGGCTTCGAGACAAAATTAATTTTTTTTATCATTTTTAGGCGCGAATATAATTTATATATTTTCACGTGCAAATTTAATCATTATAAGAGTTTTCGGATAGTCATTACTTCTCTGATTCCAATGCCGGCTTCGGGATTAAATGTGTTATATTATTTTTACATGCCAGCTTAATCAATGTAAGAATTTCCAATTTCTGTTCCTTCTCTAATTCCAATTTCAGCTTCGAGACTAAATTTTTTTAAATATAATTTTTAGGCACGGATATAATTATTATAAGTTTTCCAATACCCATTATTTCTCTGATTCCAATACAATTTTGGACTACATTTTTTTTAACATTACTCTCACGTGAGATTTTAATTATTGTAAGAGTTTTCGAATAGCCATTACTTCTCCGATTCCAATTCCAGCTTCGACTCTAAATGTATTTTAATATTATTGTTCTGCGAGAATTTAATTACCGCAAGATTTTTCAATATTGCCATAATTATGCTCGCCCGATACATGCATGTCGTCCCGTAAATGAATTATGTCCGATAAAATCCCCACAATAATAACAATGACAATTCACCGCAGCGGAGCGGAATATCTCGTGCCATTCGATTCTCCATCAGTCCCCGCTCCGATCTCATTTTTGTACCAACGTTTGCAATTACGGTCACGGAACTTGATATTATTACCGGGCAGAAACTGTCTTATGGCCGAGAGAAGCACGAACCGCCCTGAATTTCTGCCGCTCACCCGTGTACAGAAACTGAGACGTTATTTATTTAAAAAATTGTATCGAAGTTTCTTTAATTGGAGGAATTTTTTGAAAGCCATATCGTAACCGAACGTCTATCGATATTAATAAATTGTTCGAGCGGCAAATACGGCAATAGAACGCGTGAGATACGGTCAGCCTATCGTTTAGCCCTATCCGCGTGCCGAGACAGAATCGCGTATAGATATAGAGAGGCGAGAAGTGGATACGGAATGGAATATGGCAGACACGGTGGTGCACAGTAGAGGCAGCTGGACCCGAGTTCGGAGTTCGATCCCACCTCGTAAGCTATACGAGGTAATCAGGGGCAGTAAACAACGATACAGGAGACTACTCTGGCAGTCGGACGTACCCCTCTATCTCGGCTGTCGACGTCGCAAACACCGCTATACAGTATTCTGATATACCTCGTATTATTTGCCGGCCTGCCACATTTGTCGTAGGTGGTCCGCGAACGGTGCGGTCGTCGCCGGCAACAGACCGCGCGGCACTATATTACCCGTCTACTGTGGGGGTATATATGTCTACATATATCCCGGTAATGAACCATCTAGCGTTTACCAAACTTTCCGTCTGCCCCTGTAACTTTCTACTGCAGTTTTGTTAACGTCACCCAGCTCAGATTAAATATATCAACAATAAAACGAAAAGGATCGAATGAAATATGTTTTGTAAAAATGTTAGGGTAATAGTGGTGAATATGGCCCACCTCGATTAACACGTTAATCAATGATATATGGACCGGATTCCTCCACACATATTCTCCAATTTTACCCTATATTTAATAGATAGATAGATAGAAATTTTATAAAAATTGGGATAAAATAAGTTGTACACTGAGGGAAGGATCTGGTAAAAATTTGACCTATAATTTAAGAAAAATTACCATAGCACATCGTTTTTTCTCTGGTCTGGGGCGCCACCTATGGCAGAAAATGTCAGATTTTTCCAAGCATTTTTACCATATCTACGAAAAATTATTTTAAATCCGGTACTTCCTACCATAGGTGGCGCCTTAGTTTCTTACTACTATGTGCAATGGTAATACTATCTCATTATATGTAGTATAGCGATGTAGTCCTGTTTATTAGATCCTTCGTTCAGTGTATATTTTATAGAAAAATTGTATACAAAAAATATTTGTATTTTAAATTTCGGAGTGACAAATTAATTTCGTTAACGTAGATGTAATAAACCATCTAGCGTTTACCAAACTTTGCGTCTTACCCTGTAACTTTCTACTGCAGTTTTGTTACCGTCACCGAACTCAGATTAAATATATCAACAATAAAACGAAATGTATCGAATAAAATATGTTTTATAAAAATGTTATATTTAATAGAAATTTTATAAAAATTGTACACTGAGCGAATGATCTGGTCAAAAGTACCTGTCACCTAGGAAAAATTACCATAGCACATAGTAGTAGGGAACTAGGGCGCCACCGATGACGGAAAGTCTCAGATTTTCCAAGAATTTTTACCATATCTACGAAAAATTCTTATAAATCCGGTCCTTCCTACCATAGGTGGCGCCTTAGTTCCTTAGTACTATGTGCTATGGTTATATCTCTCATTATATATAGTATAGCGATATAGTCGTGTTTACTAGATTTTTCGTTCAGTGTATATTTTATAGAAAATTGGTATAAAAGTAATATTTGTTTTTTAAATTTCGGAGTGAAAACTTAATTTCGTTACCGTCACGGAGCTCAGATAAAAGATATCAAAAATAAAATGAAATGTATCGAATGAAATATATTTTATACAATACTTTTAAAAATACTTTCTTTTTGTTTTAAATTTCGTAGTGAAAATGGCATTAATTTCGTATCACGAAACTTTCGTATACGAGAAATTCGTTTTTCCGTGTAAAAGCGTCGACCGAAACTTATCGTCACGGAGCTTGGATAAAAGATATCAAAACTAACATATAAATTATTGAATCAAATATTTTAAAAATTGTTTAAAAATTTTTTCTATTCCTGCCTCATTGCGGTACGAATTTAATTTGTTACTCCGAAATTAGTTTCGGAGTAACAATTTGAATTCGTACCGCAGTCACGAGAAATTCGCTTTCCCGTTTGAAAGCCTCGGCCGGAAGTGGCGCGATGTGCGAGGGTCTTCGCGTCGTTTCCGGTGCGACCTTGCCAACGGCGGGACCGTCGTCGAGGATCGCCCGGGGTCGAGACGAGATGAGCGGCTCTCGGTGCTCTTCGCCGTCCATCGAGAGCGCGTTTCTCCGGCCGACGCAGCCAAATAGCTCGGGTCCGACGAGCCGAGGAAAATTACGATCTCGATCTCGCCAATCTCTATCGGGGATCTTATTGATTTTTCATTAACCGGGTAAACGGGCCCCGACGGATGGCGAGTAACCCGATGCTCCTCGCTATTATCCTACCTATAACCGGCAGCAGCCGGTAAGACTTAATATACATTCTAAGAAATACCGCAGACACCGAAGAAACTGTATGCACTTTAGCTTGAGATTTTTTTTTGTCTCGTAGCTCTCGAAATCATTAAATTTATTCGATATGTCGGGGGCTACAGAGTAAAGAAAAGTTTGTAGTTTTTACAAGAACTTCAACAAAGTTGTCAACAAGGGTCCACAATTTTTTACTCGTTAATTTTTCGACCTTTAAGTTTTACAAATAAAAGTACAAAACAAAATTGTTGACGAGACGGCGAATAAAGGTTTATATATTCAAAATTGAAAAAAATCGGATCGGTACTTATTTAACAAAATTATTTTTGCAAAAATTTGTAGTCCGATTGTACGAAATTCTTTTTTACTGCGTAGGGGAGGGCGGGGCAAAATGGCACCGCGGGGCAAAAGGGGATTATGAGACAAAACGTAATTTTCCAATAAAATTTGAATGGTGGCGATGGCGGTACGTGGGGCAAAACGGGTTCGAAAATCCGGATTAATCGTTGGGACAAATTGGGGCATCCAAAAATGATTGGAAAATAGAGTTTTGTCCTCACTGTCCCGTTTTGTCCCGGTGTGCCATTTTGCCCCGCTCTCCCCTATGTTTGCAGGTAAGGTTACCGATCGCGTTGTCCGTTACTTCAGTTATCTGAGTAATCGAATTTTTGTTGCGAAAATCGGTAAATTTTACAACGCCATTTTAACGAGCCAAGCGCAGAAAGTTTAAGATTAATTCTTTTTCTTTTTTATCATGTTAAATTTAATGAAATTTCATGTTAAATTTAATGAAATTTCATGTTAAATTTAATCAAATTTCATGTTGAATTTAACTAAATTTCATGTTAAATTTAAAGCTGAATGAAATATAAATAAAAAAGCGAAGAATGTTAAAGATTAAATTTTGTTGGTTTCGAGTCTCTCGCATTCATTAAATTTATTCGATACATCGACTGCCACGTTTACCGACAAAGTTACCGATCGCGTTCGTTACTTCATTAGTCCCGGCTGACTAAGCCAACATTCATCGCGTGAATCTATCCGCGATAAAACTGTAGTAGCCGTAAAAATCACTCTGACCGAGCGAACAGGTGGCGTAAAATCTGATATAATGGTGGCGTTCTCTGAATTGATACGCGGATACCTTTTTTCCGGCATATCAAGCATGCGCGTGAGCGGCGATGGTATGCATTATACAGTTTAAAATAATGTGCGGCCATATTCGAGGTCGCTCGTAAAGGCTCCTTAGGCATTCGCTGTATGATTACCAATAATTTTCCAGGTCGCGCCCAGCGAGATAAAAGGAGCACGCATAGGGGAGAACGGGTCAAAATGGCACAGTGGGGCAAAACGGGACAGCGGGGGTAAAACTCAGTTTTCCAATAATTTTTGGATGCCCCATTTTATCCCAACGATACGCCGGGATTTTCAACACCATTTTGCCCCACTTATCATCACCGCCACCATCTAAAAGTTATTGGAAAATTGCTTTTTGTCCCATTATCCCGTTTTGCCCCACTGTCCCATTTTGCCCCGCTCGCCCCTACTCGCCACTCGGTCTCGAAAGAATTAGTGCCAATATTGTTGTTGTTTAATTTTTTTTTATTTTTTATAACGAGCCGATATGCGCTCGGAGTGGATATCTTGAATTTTATTATCCAGTCATCGGATTTTGCGCGACGATAATCTTCAAATATTGACTTACGATACCGGCTCGAGCCGCGAAAAAAAACACCGATGTACGATAGAGAGAGAGTTAACGGTCGATGAGTGATTAATAAAGATGCGCGGGCACGCGTGTCACCGGATATAAGGCCCTACGCCGGAGAGAGAGATTCCGTTCGTGTAACGTCGACTCCACCGCTTTGGAGACTCGCAGGCCTGGACAAGCCCGCACACACACGCATTCCGACCATTTCGACGACGTAGCCAATAGGCCATATCTTTGCTGAAGCGTCGTACAGATCGGCAAAATGTAACCGAGAGATATCTGTGCCGTGTATGTATAGGGGAGAGCGGGGCAAAATGGGACAGTGGGGCAAAACGGGACGGCGGGGGTAAAAGTCAATTTTCCAATAATTTTTGGATGTTCCATTTTGTCCCAACGATACATCCGGATGGTAGGGTGCATAGCCCTGAACGGTTATCCACTGATCATTATTCCGCGAAAAGAGTAGAGTAAAAAGTGGGGAATATGGTCCGGTGCAGATATCATTGATTTACGTGTTAATCGAGGAGGGCCATATTCACCACTTTTATCCCAATGCCCCAAACGCATATCCCCCGAAAATTTAAACACCGAAACGTAAATATGTACCTCGAAAAATTAACCCCCAAAACGCATATCCCCTGAAAATTTAAACCCCGAAACCTATATATGTATCCCGAAAAATTGACCCCCAAAACGCATATGCCCCGAAAAGTTAAGCGCCGAGACGTCACTTTGTTCAAATATTGCGGCATCTTGATCGCGAATATGACGTTCATTTTGCTCCAAACCTAACATTTTAGATTTTAATTCCAAAAATGCGATTTCACATTGGAGCAAACCGTTTTCCGTGCATAATATTGAAGATACAAATGTCCCACTGCACTTACGCATAAAAGGTCAGCTGAATTTTATAAACGTAAAAAATATTTCATACCGACAAAAAATATTTCATACCGACAAAAAATATTTCATACCGACAAAAAGTATTTCATAAAAAATTCCAAGGCTACTTTTCGAATCCATTTTTCAGGTTTTTCAACATCCACAAACGGCACGATAAAACGCCTCCAAAACTTAGGGGAGGACCCTATCTTGTGTATTTTTTCCCGTAGAATACTTGATATAACGTGACGAAATTCGGTCTCATTTAGATATCTTCAGGGTCATATAAAAAAAAAAAGATCGAAATATAGCGTTTTCCCCCACTGTCCCATTTTGCCCCGCTCCCCCTATACAAAATTCCGAAAAAAAATCTGAATTGTCCCAAAACGCCCCCAAAGTCAAATCTCTACCCGCTCCAAAATTCTCCCATCAAAGCCGCGAATTACCCGAGGGAAAATAAAAATCGGAATATTCCGAGTCTGCAGTAGAAACGGTGCGCAGTAGAAAATTCAGTGCAGCGGTCTGCGTGCAGGCGTCGCTTCCGCTCCGTGCGCTTCAATCCCGCCCCTGCCGGGCCCCGGGAAAAAGGGCCCCCGCCCGCCCAAAAAACAAAAAAAAAAAAAAAAAAAAAAAAAAAAAAAAAAAAAAAAAAAAAAAAAAAAATCGCACACGCCAGTACAAAAGTGTTGTGCCGCGGTGGGACACGCGTCGACTAACGGACGTACGGACGGACCTCGGCAACGCGCGACACACAGCACGCGCATGAATATGTACGATGTCTGGGTGAAGAAAAGAGGAGAAGAAAAAAAAGCGGCGATGTATATACAGCGATAGGAGGCGAGAGTCGCGAGCGAGACGGAGCGCGATGAAGGTGTTCCGGAGGTGCAGTGACGAGGAAAAACTCCCGGGAGGACGGGAGGGCAAGGCAAAGGAGTTGCAAAAAGTGGGGGCGGCTTGGACCCGACGCGCATAACAATCTTAGCCGCGTCATGCCAATAACATCGTCCGACCGATCGAGCTTATAAGATCGATAAATCGCGCGACGGTTTTCGGTTCGCGATAGAAACTCGAAAAAAAATCTGCGAGTCGCGTCGGCACGCGAGAGATCCGGCCACTGATTTAGTCGATCGATCGCCAGTGATCGATAAGGCGCGTTACACGCTTTCCGCAGCGCCGTCGAAGCGACAGACCGAACTCGAGACAAAAAAGCGTGCAATGTGGTTTGCACAGTTTACACTCGTTTTACCGTCTTGTAACGTTTTGTAACTTCCTCCGTGACAAATTTCGGTGTTCGATTTTGGGTTAATCGTGGAGGAAGCTATAATTAAAATACAATTTTCAATGCTTTTTGATTGTATTTTTGAGTTAAGTATAAAAAAAACCATGTGCAAATTACTTTGCACCTTTTTTCGTAACGTAAAGAAATTTCTACATGTCATCAAATTAAAGCCATCAAAATTTACGCCAGAATTTTTATTATACGAAATCGCAAACTGCAAATTGCGGATTTCGTTGTTTTAAGGCAATTTTGAATCTATTATTCACCACTGATTACAAAAATATAACTTATTTTACTCTTTGCGTGATATTTGATTCGGAAACTCGTGTCAGGCATAAAAAACCAATTTTTCAAAACATTCGAAATATCTAAAATCCCATAAAATCTAAACGGTTGGTTTAATTTTTTCTAAATTTAATCCGAAACATTGTATAGCGTTGGTCCATTTCCTTGCCAAATTTAAGCTCGATATCTCAATATCAATTCGAATTAGACCGTTGTTAGTAATTTTAAAAAAAAATCAAAATTCCTTCAAATCTAACCCCTTCGGTAGATTTCAGTCAAATTCAGTACCAAAGGTACTGAATTCAGTATTTATATGCATTTTTAGGACGGTATAGTATTTATCATAGTATTTATATGCATTTTTAGGACGGTACTCAATATTTACTGAAGCTTGAGTTACCACAGACATTTTTGCAAAATTTCAAGCCTTAATCTTCACGAAAATTACACCGAAGCAAGACAGGTGACTCTACAAGTGTACGAAATTTTAACCCGCTATATCAAGCAATTAGAACTGTTATTTATTGGGACAAACAAATCACGAGAGCGTGTGATAGAAAAAAAAAAAAAATAAGCGATGTGAGCCCGCGATAAGAAAATGTGCGGGACGGAGGGTTAAATGTAGTAGCAAGAAATGAAGGTAATTTGAATAATACAATGTAGAAAGATTAATGCTAGAATGTGTGGACAGCGGGGAAGGATAAATAATTTATGGCGCGCGATGTATCAGACGTACGCGTGCTGCACGTGTCCGAGGAATAGGACAAAAAAAATATACATATACTCAACTAACGACATGGCCGGACGGCCGGGGACTCGCCGGGCGAGTCTACCGGCGATGCCAATAACGTCTCGGATGCCAATTGCCGATAATCCAAGGTACCCTGGCGTTCGCGACGATAACGCCGATTGCGCTCACTTCCCGATGGATTTACAACGGCCGCGACTGATCTGTGGCTCGGCTACCTTAAGCGAATTCTACTTGCAAAACTCTCACGCGAGAGAACGAGAGACATTTTTTATCTCCGTACACGCGCAAATACAATTTCTTTAATTAGTTATATCTAAGCTTCGATTTTCAGAGAAGAAAAAAAATTACTCGTAAAGGTCGCACACCGGGAGACTGAGAGAAATGTTGTAATCTATGCACACGAGTTCTTTAAATAGTTATCGAACCTTTGACTTTCGTGAAACAAAAATGTATATTTTTTGCTTCCTCATACAGGAAGATTAGTTGCGGTAAAAAACGAATTCGAGATTTTTATGAAAAGGTGTTCAGAATGTTCCGAAACATCGAAAAATTACATTTAATGAAAATGTGTGTATGTGTGTGTGTCTTTGTATGAATTAGAAGTGAAGAATTCAAAGTGGTGTAAGTCGAGAAGTGCTCGACCAAGCGAGCTGAAATTTTACACACAGTATGTATGGGCAATTTTTCTTCAAAATTTCATTAAAAAATTTGTATTTGTTATCTTCACACGCGATTTTTAATTTTTTCAAAACTATGCTTTCGTGATGTTACAATTTTATAGCTATAAGGCAAAAAATATGATTCCTATTAAATTTTAAGAGAATCAGTCGAAACGTTTAAATGTTGTCATTTTTAATTTTTTGAACTTCATGAAAAATTCGTAAAGATGATGGACATGACAGGGTTGAAAAAGCGAGATAAAGAGGTATCGTTTGGATTTCTTGAGTAAAAACCAACAGCACCGATCCGATAAACGTTAGTGTATTTTTTCGCGTTGAATCTGCATCATCCAGACGTTCTGCATAAAAGTCAAAGACGGCGTTGAGATTGAAAAAGTTGAAAATTGAAATTTTCATATCGCTTCCGCATAAAAGTTGAAAATTGAATTTTCATATCGCTTCCTCATAAAAGTTGAAAATTTAATTTTCATATCGCTTTTTCACAATGTTCCTTTATGCGAGAAGCTTCCTCCGCGAGGAAGCAAAAAATCCATAAAACGCCTTCCGATAGAAGAACACTGTAAAAATCTCTGTTTGAAAATTCATAAATGTATATGAAGTTTTATGCATATACAGTATATAAAATTTCATAGTCACGTATGTAAAAATATTGCGTTACCGGTATATTAAAAACAATATTATTTGTATAATATTTGTAATAATTACGTCATTTTCATATAAGAATGTCTTAACTTTCAATGCCATCGTCGGTCATTTTAATACACAGGTATTGTATCTAAGAATAAATTATTAAAATTCAAATACAATGTATATGAATTCTAACTTTTGCAACTAACAATTTGGAACTTTTCCCGAACCTCAACGTCGTCTTTGACCTAAAAGCAAAAATGCCGGACGATTCAGGTTGAGTATAAAAAATGTTCGAATCCCCAGGAACCTGGACTCGATATGTCTATTAAAGCAGTAACCCCTTGCCCGCGCTATTTTACAGTCGACAAGGTGCGCGGAAAGACTTCGCGTTCCGCAGTAATAAAAGAGTGTGCCACCAGCGCTTCGTACAGAAAGAGCGCGGGTAATAACGCTTCCTTTCTCCTTATACGTCGGACCACGGGGCAACCTACTACACATATCTCCCAGTTCTCGTACTTTACGTGTCAGCGGCCACGGCAATTAATTTAATAACGCACGAGACGAACCTTCGGCTTACGAACGTAAGATTAGAAGTTTTTCCCAACTTTCTCATTCCCATCGGTCTTCGACCGAGAGAAAGAAGCGCACTGTTTTGCGGGCTTAATAGCGCGGCGAGGGTACAACGTGTCTACAATATGTTCCATGTCTGACACTCCGTCCAGTCGTGTGCAGGGGAATAACGAGGGAATTATCGCTGTGCTAAAGTCCCGCGTGTGTGCACTTAGTCCAACTTTGCCTGCCGTGGCTGAAATGCCGCGAGGATATAATGACATAACTCGTGTGCTGATAATGATAACTCTCCCGAGCTGGGACTCACCCAGCATCTTGCTGAGATCAGCATTGTGAAGATCAGGATTCTCGTCGGCCAATTTCTTTCGTTCGACCTTTGCCCACACCATGAAAGCGTTCATCGGGCGGCGTATTCGTTGCTCCTTCAGACTCCGCTGCGCCGAGCTACCCGGATGACACATCTTCACTCCAGCGGGAATCGACGATAATCCCTGCTGATAGTCGAGCGGAGGAGCCGAGGCCAGCCAGGACATGTCCTCCAGTCGCTGCTGGGCGGGACCGCTCAGCATTCCTGGTATCTGCGAAATTTCAAGCATTTTTATAGTCTCCCTCTCGCATGTCCACCCAATCGAAGATATTCTACGAACAATACACGCGACAGTGGCATTTCGATGCTTTTTGAGGATCGCCGATAAGTCTGGAAACGATTTTATTTTGGG